>JBCJKH010049162.1:32739-49103 GCA_039877255.1 Loriculus beryllinus
CGGTCCCTTCCTTCTGGTTGCCAGTGAGGAAAGAAGTATTTTACACAACACAATTTCATATCACCAGGGTTAGATTTGAACACGTGCATAACTAAATGCTGCAGTGCTGCTCTCAGGTCCAGGCATTTGCTCTCCTAAAACGGCTCCTTTTCTGTCCAAACATACACAAAAAGGCATCATTTGAACCATGAAACACCCAGAGCTTTTCTTCTCAAGTGAGGATTTAGGGATAATTGCTCATGTACACAGACATGTTTGGGCCCATGATTGCTCTTTGAGAGCTCAGAGCAAATGTATTACAGGCCATTGCTCCTCACTCCCTCCCTTTGTTTGCTACAGGTGACTAGCATTTGAGGGATTGTGTTCCGGTTTTGATTGTGCTTAAAGGCATCTCAAAGCAAATCAACATGACAGGGATGAAACTCCATGTCCTCAGCTCCTGGGAGCTTCCTACAGGTGCTAAAATGGGAAGGAGACAGCTCACCTGGAAGGCAGCGTTGTCTCTTTTGTTGCTTGCAATGAGGAGGAATGTGGTTTCACCAGAGCAGGACTCAGACCTACACTAAAAGGACATGCACCCAGGGGGTGGCAGCTCCCCATGTACAGCGCTGGTGGTGAATTATCTCTGTGCTCATGGACAAAGGCTCTTTCTGCCTAGCTGTGCCCAAACATATGCAAAGCCAGATGCCAACAGCTCATCTGCAGCATGCTTCAAGTGACTATGCATTGACAAAGCCAAGCACAAGTGGACACACACCAATAACAATAAATGAAGTATTTGAGAAACTGAACACAGGCTGAACTAAGCAGGGCAGCAGCGCACAGCTTGCTGTGTCATCAGTTGCAAATAGAGGGCGAAGCTTGAGGAGGACAAACGCCTCAAGTTTAAGTAAGAGCGAGGAAAAGAATCATTGTTCCATGTACAAAGAAAGGTCCTTATGCCACCCAGCAAGTTCTTGGGATGACTCAGGTACACTCATTCAGCAGCAAGCCCATTTTCATCTGCTGATGCCAGTCCATTAGCCGTAACAGCTAGAACAGGGGACCAGGAAAGAGCCCCTTTCTCCATCACTCTCCTGCCAGCACTGCTCCAGGCTCATCCAACAAAGACCCTCAAGCACAGCGAGCCTACTCAAAGCCATCCTTTCTGCTCCAACCCCAAAACAGCACGATGCATCAGGAAACAGCAAGTGGCTTCATTCTGACATGAGCCTGAAAAACCTGTTCCTGTGAAGCACATTGCAGACAAGTTCAATTCATTTGCAGTTTCCATAACCAGCGCTGTTTTTAATCAGAAACTTTCTGGGGCAGGACTAAACATCTTCACTCATTTCAGACCGGTGCTTCATCTGGGAAATGCTACAGCAGCTTCTACAAGTAAATACACACTTAAGGAGGGGGAGAATCAAGGCATCTTAACTAAAGGTTGAAGGAGAGGCAAGTTTCAATACTGCATTTATGATGTGGTCTAGAACATCCATGAGAGTTGAGCATTATACAATCAATCTTTGAACTGTGAGGCTCATGTTAAGTGTTATCTCAAATCAAGCATTAAATCTGAGGGTCATTAGTGTATTTAAACCAGTCTCATGCAAACATAACGCCCTAACCTCAATCCAGCTTGTTTGCATATGTAAGACTAGAGCCTGCCACTGGCTAAATCGCAGGAACTTCTCTCCATGTGTCTGAAAGATAGGGTCATTCCAGGGCATCTGCTTCTTATTGCCTGGTTTCAGTGGAAAATTTAATCCCATTAAGTGCACAATGTGAGTTACTGAATCCTGACAGGGTCAGATTTCCACATCCAGCACGCTGCCTTGGTACCAAACAAGCTCAGAATCATACTCCAGAATGCCATTTCCTCCAGGTCTTCCTCTGGCAGCACTATGAGTCAAAGAACACAGCCATCGGGGTGTAGCAAGATGCAACCAACTACTCAAGCAGAGTTGACCTGTAGACCCAAACCAGCCAAAGCAGACAACCCCAGATAGCTCAGATGAGACCCTTACAGCACTCAGCATGGCAAGGCTTCTCTTCATGCTTGTTGCTCAGCACAAGCAGGGAACATGCACAGGTACTGCTTTAGTACTATGAGCAGGTATGAATAACCATCACTCTAACTTTCTGCTCTGAAAGGTTAGGTAAAGGGGTAGACACAGATTACCAATATACAGTTATAGATATAAACACAGATTTTTCCAGATCCAGGATGGAGTACCACTTTCCTGCAGCCTTTCACCCAGCAATAAGTAAGCAACTGTGGGAAGATGGAGGCAAAAATGCTGCATACCTCACCCTAAATTGATATAGGTTTATAATCCCATGGGGCATGCTCTGAGGTCAGCCACATCCACAAAACAAGTGTCTCCAAGTTCACAGAACAGCCTCAACTGATGGACATGAGTCTATTCGGATATCTACATTAGCCTTGCAAGTCAGTACACCCAGACCTCAAGCACAAGGACTGCACACTACCTGGAAGGTTGACCATCCCAAAGCCGCTTTGGCTATAAGAACAGAGCCAGAATATTTGGAAAGCATTTTCAAACTTTATTTACAACTGTCACAGTGACAAAAATGTAGTTTGAAAAAAATGCTAGCTTCTCCCTGAGGCTCAAAAAGAATTACAGAAATATAGAATGTATATCATACAACAGGAGATTTACTGGAGTGCTTTGTTCTTTAGATACGTTCAACAACAAATAGAAATATACACAATATTTCCAAAAAAAGGATGCAGACAGAAATATGCAAGTCTTTAGGGCAGACAGCAGGTCTAAAGTCCAAGGATTGCCATCTCGCTGCTGCCCATACGGTAATATCTTTGATATATAGCTTGGACTTGGTGGTACAGACAGTAGAGACCAATAGAGAGTAACACTTAGAAGTAAGATGACTGGCTGGTATGCAGGTGTACAAGCTCATTCCAGTAAGACAGCAAGACTAGAACAAGTGTTACAGGTACAACAGCTGAATCCATCACTAGAGAAAATGGTATCACCACATCATGACCATTTGGTGATCAACTGTCCACCAAGACAGGCAGGGAGCATGGATAACTGGGTCTACGTTGCTGGACAGGAGACCAGCCGCAATGTAGGAACACTGAATTTCTCCTGCTTTGTGCTAACTCCTCTCCAAACTCCTATCTGTCCGAAACAGTTATGCAGAGCTGATAAATTATTGCCATTATGTTTAAACACAAGCAAGACAAGACTAAAACAATCCTGCCAATATGTTAAAAGCAGTTCCCAACCCCACCAGCGTTTTACTACTCATGAGGTATTAAAAATACAAAGACACACATGTCCAAATAGAGTTTAAAAATGGAACCAGTTATAAGCAAAGGAGGGGGGGTGGCACTGGGATTATTATGAAAGTTTGGTTAAGGCCTTGACATTTCTTTTTCTCTTCCATGACCCCAGATTTGGTTTAGGTGGTACTTGTTCTCATCCTATCCCAAAACCAACTGGCTTCCAAGCTGGTCCCCAAAGCTGCAAGACCTCTTCAGCAAAGCAGCAGGTTACCCTGTCTGGCAGCAGACTGGCCTCCTCCCCAAACAGAGACAGATGACTTTTCCTTGAAGCAGGATATGGTGAAGAGGACACAACCACAGACTCTACATGCCACTCTGCAGCTCATGAATGTTTTCCCCTTGCTCTGAAGCAAAACCATATCTTGTTTCAGGACACCCAGGCTAATCCTCTCCCAACAGACCCCTTCTGCAAACCCCCCCTTTAACCACTGGCGATCCACACTAGATCCAAGTGTTTCATCTTTTGAATGACCTCAGGTCTGGCAGCGCTCCCCACTATGCACACCCCTACCAGCTTGTCCTGCAGTGCAAAGCTGGAAGAGATCCCTCACTCCAGCTTTCTCAAGCCTATTGACCAGCAAGCTGGAGACATCAAACCCTACAGCCTCATGGACAACAAGGTAAGGAGGCTTAACCTCCACTCTCTGGCTTTGGGAGCTGTACAAGATGAGACCAAAGCAGCCACAGCCAATAGGAGAGGAAAATCTGAGGTGTTCAAACATGAGCTCTTGCTGCAGACAAAAGCATCTTTCCATCCGATGAGCATTACCTCACACTAACCACCGACAAGATAAACTAGGGCCTCGCAGTAGAGATGACAAGCAGCAGCCTAATATTACCCTGCAAATACAGCTGTTCAGCAATGGAGAGTCTAAAGGCAGAGGGGAAAGAAAACAGCTTTGGGAAAAGTGGCTGGAAAACAGGCTCAACAGCAAGAGCAAGAAACCCAATTATTCCCACGGATGCTCATATTACCCTAGGAGATGCCAAACCGGGGAGAGCTACAGGCCCCTCATCAGTAGAGCCTTCAGCCATGCCTCGCTACAGATACCCTTCCACCCCCCAACTCACAAATGGAAGCTGTAAGAAAGGCAAATCTGAGGGATGACAGCTCTGTTCTCACGCTTTTAGCTGGAGGCAGCTCCAGACCGAGCACTGTCACCTCTGGCTTTCCTCCCCCTACCCCGAGCTCCCCCCTCCAGCGGTCCCTCGCGTGGTCACCCTCTGCCATGTGCTTGGAATTTCACTGCTGCCTCCACCTCGGAAAAATACAGATAATGATCTCGAGAACAGCAAACATTTCTCTGCGTTACTTCCTTCCTTCCTCAGGAGGTCTGGTGACACCGAGGGCTTCAGTTCTCAATACAGAGAATTACAAAATAACTAAGATCTCGCAGGTGCAAAGTTGAACTTGTCTTTTCCTTTAAAAAAGACTTTCAAAAGAAGCGTGGCTCTTCCTTCAGAAGGGTGCAGTCCCTTGCCTTTCCTCTGATGCCATTTATTGCTCCTTGTTGTCTTTCTTTGAGTCTTCACAGTTCTCTTCTTCCTCCTCTTCCTCCTCCTCCTCCTCCTCCTGCACGAGGAACTCTTCGGGTGGCCATCTCAGCTCACCGCTCTCCACGTCTCCCTCCGTCGGCTCCACCACGATGGAGGGCAGGCGGTCCTTGAGCTTACAGTAGCGGTCAAAGTCTGAGGGATCGGGGAAGATCTGAAAGAGCCAAGAAACAGCCTGTGAGAGGGGCTGCCTTCAAGCAGTCTTAGCCAAAACCCAGCTCAAGACACTCGGGTCCCCAGGGCAGGCTTGTCTGGGCACAAAGTAAACCACTGGGTGATGAAAAGACTCTTGAACTTGGAAATAAGCTTCCCTAATCTCTGAGTACTGGAAACGAGCACTACCCAAGAGGCTTCCAAAGCACATGCTTGCTTGGATAGTGCTCAGCAAATAGGCATCTGCCCTTTTGGATATTTATCCAAACACACCTCACCCTCACCCACTGCTTCTGCATTAATGCTCATGAGTTTGCACACAGAGCTATCTCGATCAGACAATCTGAGATCTCATTTCCTGCTGCTGGTCAAGCTGCACAGAAGAACAGGCTTGTGCTCCAGGCTCTGCTGCTAGAGGGGAGAGGAAGCACATGGTAACCCAGCGCTAGGGCAGTCCAGACCCTCGCACCAATGGCCTGCATCTGGTACCTCTCCAGAGCCACAGCATCAGACTGAAAGAAGTTCAGCTGTATTTTAGAGACAATTTTAGCAGTGTTCTGCATGCTACAGCTACCACACTTGAGCAAACTCAGCAGAAAGACGCTCATTTTATGGATGGGTTGGAGACTGAACCATATTTCTTCAGGCAGGAGGTACCTGCACCATAGTCAGCAATTATGCACTATATTGCTTGTGCAAGGAATGAGGACTCATTATCTCCATCCCCCCAAGATGCACAGAGCAGTACTTTACCCATTCCATACGGATGCACAAGCTCACACACTATAGCAGCAGAGCCCATACTTGCTGGCAGTGCCAACAGTATGTACACTTTGATTCTGAACTGAAGATCAGATATGGGAACACGAAAAACTGCCAACTGCAGCGTTAGCAGGAGCTTTGCATGACTCAAATCATAATGTGAACTGAAGAGGTTGCTGGTACTTTTAAAGATGCCCTACTAGGGGAACAGCTTCAAACCCCATCTCATCCAGAAGAGAACTCGTAGGTGACAAGAAATAATTGCCACATCAGAACCCCTGTGGTTGGTAACCAGAATATTAAACAATTGCCACATCTTTATTTTAAACGATTTTATCAGAGTGCCCATTTTGCATTACAGGTGTCTTTAAACACCCCCAAGACAATGACAAAATGTGTTTTCCCCTCAAGGCTGCAGATGGGGTGAGGAGTCAGGCACTGTACTTTCCTTCAAACACCACCTGAATTCAAGTGAGCTGTAAGAGCATCTTTGCAGAGAACAGCACTACCAGCCTCAGGCATGCTGCTCACAAGTACCTCAGTTTGAGAGCAAGATCTGATGTGCTTTGATCTTTGTGGTTCCAGTTACAAAAGCTCCCCATCAAGGAACCCTAAGCATTAACCATGAAGTATCATTCTCCTCACACCAACTGTGCAGGTACCCACCGCTTTGGTAAGTAAGCCCTGGCCCAAACCCCAAAGTAGAACATTGCACCAACTTGTTCTTCAGCCTAGCAGCTAACACCACCATTACCTCCTTGTCAACATATTCAGTGTTCTACTGCCCAACTTCTTCCTTGCATCCAAAGCTTTGGGGCAATCAGGTTACCAACATGAGAAAGCCATTGGGGTTACTACTTAATGCAGTCAGACAAGGTTAACTGAAGGAAATGCACAACTAAGGCTGTTCACACACATCCATCTGGTCCTGGGCAGGGTGGTGCAGGATCCCAGCTCCCACTATACCACCCACCTTCCATATGCTTTTCAGATGCACAAGAGCAAGGGAGGTCTTTGAGAGTGGCCATATAAACATGAGCATTGCAGGATAAGCTACTTGCTATTAGTCACCCCCAGCACAACTGTTTCTGGGAGCTTTGTGGCTTCTGCTTGGCCAAACAAAGGCAGTTTCAGATGTGTGGTGCATTACTGGAAGTTCAGTCAGTGGCTTTTAAGCATCAACTCATTATCTAAACTCAGGATAGGAAAAAAAATACCCTTGACATTACATGGTTTAGAAGGTTGCAATGGAAAAAAAGAAGTGTGGTTCAGGAGGTTACATAAGCTGATAATGTCATGAAAATAGCCTCCTGTGCAAGAAAAATAGGAGTATAATAATTAAGCTAACCTTTGGCTGCTATCATTTTAAGCACATTAGGTCAAATTGGAGCAATTTCTTTGAAAATAGCCTGCCAGATTTTTTCCAGAAACTAAGTAGCAGTCACTTCCTTACAAACAAATACCCACAAAACGCGGTGTGCAGCTCTTTTAATACTAAAATCCCCCAGCACAATCTTATCTCAAACAGCTGCAGGACAGGCCGAACCCAAGAAGGTCAGGATTTTTTCCACTAAGTCATGCTTTTTAATCGTGGAGGCAGCATGAAGGGAGATGTTGCAACTGCACTTCCAAGGGGTGTGGACGGTCAATGGAAAAACTACAACAAAGGCAGATTTCCTCACATGTGACAAGCAGGGTGTCATGGCAGGCCAAGCATCGGGACCAAAGAAAACAGGGTTTCAGATTAAGAATGAGCTGTACATCTGGGGAAGCCACATGGAAAAATTAATCCAAACCAGCCTCCCCACTCACCCCAAAATAAACTGTACTGCCAGACTATTAAAACAAGCAAGCACCAGTTTTCTGCTGCTCCACACCAGCAGTGGCACGCTGCATTTGCTGGTCCCATATGCTTAATCTGGTCCCACTCCAGATTTACACAATGGGAAGGAAAAACAACTCGCAAGCTTGCAGCAAGGTCCCCACTGGGAATGCTGCAGCTCAGCTCCGACCTGTGAGCTCTGCACCCTTCTGCACAGCAACCAGGCCAGCTTGCCTAGCAAAGCCTGCCTATGAGGCTTTCTGCTCACAGATCCCAGCTCATGCATGTGAGAAGACGACTTCACATCTCCCCATCACCCAAAATTGCCTAGCAGCAAGGGGTTAGCTTCTCCTTGTTCATCAGAAGGGGACACCTTGCACACAAGTGAAGCAGATGCCTACTTCTAGGCGATCTTGTCACTTGATGGAGAAGACAAGTGATAGCCACCAACTGGTTGCGGAGGCTACCAAAACCCAAACTTAGCAGCAACTCAAAGACATCTTGCACACCCCCTTGCATGATGCAACATGAGAGGCTGCAACTGCTTCTGCAGAGCTCCCCTTCTGTAGCTGAGCCCCAATTCCCAACCCATAGAGAGATACATTCAACACCTTTTGAGCCCAAAGAGGACAACCATGTTTCTTCTCGCACTACTCAACACAAACGAAGGCCTCTCCAGATGGTGTCTTGGGAATCACTCTCCTCATGGACTGATCCAGATCACCTACAGATCAACCAAACTTCTGCCTCGCAGCTGGAAAGGGCAGTGAAAAACAGAACTTGAAACAGACGCTTGAAACGACTTTAGATCATGTTTGCCTCTGTTTCAGATGATCCAGCTCTATCCTTGAATGAAGCCTTGGCAACAAGAATGGAAAGTTTTCATTGCCCTGGGGAGGCTCATACCCTCTTCTCAGCATTCACAGGGATGGAGAAACACCAAAAGCAGGAGAGATGTCAGACAGTTAAGAGGATTAGCTCAGCACTATGATAATCCAACTGACACTTGTAAATTCAAAACAACTTCCACATGTGTCCTCCATACCAACACCCATAGTTAAAATGCTTGTCTCCCCTCCCATGGGGATGAAAACTATTTCAATTCTATTACAGGGAGACTAAAGCAATGAGTTATTTCCAAATTAAGTTACTATCTTAGGGGGGAAAAAAAAGCTTTGCTTCACTGTGGTAATACTATCCGAGACTGAAAAGTCTATACTGAGAGACATACCACTTCAGGTACAGAATACGCCCTGACATACACTTATCATTCACCTTCCCAGTAAAAAAAGAAGCTAAATTTTGTGCCTCATCAGCAGTATCAAGCCAATATTCCAAATCCCAGGTCATCATTTCAGCTCTCAAAATAAAACTTTACTGCCCATTGAGAAGCATGGCAAGCTTACTCCAGGAAATACTTAAATCATCTCTCAGTGCCCTCTTTGGGGGAATTTTCCAGCTCTAACAGTGCTAATGCTTTTATTTACACACACAGCAGTCATGACTCGAAACCAAGCTCCATCTAGTATGCACACAGCAGCCTGTGACTCAGGTTTATGAAATATGACAACTCCCCAGTCACAGATTGTCCTATCTTGGAACACAGTGGCAGGGAAACTTCATACATCACAGCAATTTTCCATCAGAGGAACAAGGTATCAAGCAGGGAGGAAAACACATGCACGGAGATGTAATGAGCTGCTGTCTCCAGTTTGCATTTCAGTGGAACACTGTACAGCATGGCTGCGAACATGATGAGTTGTGGCTCTGTTTATCCCATATCCTGCTTCTGCCCTCGTTTAACATCCCAGACCCTGGAATTGACTCAGTCTACTGATCTTGTCTAGTAACATGCACTGGATGTGTGAGCACGTTATCCTCAGCTCACTCTTTTTGCAGCCCAATTTGAAGCCTTTCCATAGTAGCAAGCGCCAGCTCTATCACAGGACTTCCCCTGCACAAATCAAGGCTGTGCAGACATGAAGCACCTACAAGCGAGCAAGGCTATTAGAGGAAGCTCAATTTCCACCCTTTGCCATCAGCCCCGGATCAGCAACATGTCTGTCCCACAGTTTAGGTTGGGGGGGATGTAGCAGATACAGCTTGAACTCCTCAGCATCAAGCACCACAGCTCCTTGGGAAAGTCAGTGCTTCACAGGTGCTGGTGAAGGTGTTGCATTCACCAAATATTACTTCCCCACCAACAGAGACAACCCAAGCTTTCACCATAGACACCAGGTAGAGCATTAAGCCTATTTACCTAGAATCAGTCTGGCATGATCCACAGCTAACTGTAGATGTGATTAACCTAGACAGATACCAGCCTGATGTGATCATGACCTACAGAGCTCAAGCTCCCCATGACAACCAAACCCCAGCTGATGGCATGAGGCAAGCTGAGCCTCCACAGGCCCATGTCCTAAAAGGGAACCTAAGGTCCTACAAGAGCAGCAAGCCAGTCTGCAGCAGAGTAGCACACTCAACTCAGGACATAGCACTGGCTCAAAACAAAACACTTTGGGCATTAAAGTGATTCCAGTTGTGCTCAGACCCCACATCACTTCCAAGAATCAGAGCAATCTCTTGACAACAGCTCCACGAAATGATTAATTCAGCCTTGGTTTCTGTAGCATCATTTGTGCTGCTGTGCTATGGCAGCAGAGGACAAGCTGGCAGAGTGCTGAGGAGGCTTTTCAGAGAACAGGTATATCTAAGGGCTAGGAAATAGGAAACAGATTAGCTCTGACTGGCAGTGAAAAGGACCCTGCTCAGTGGAGATTGCCGGGCAGGAAGCCCGTGAAGCCCATCATAGGCACATCTGTTTGTAGCAGGGGCATCTTGAGCCATCAGTTGCATTTCAAGGAGTTTTTTGTTTAGTAAGTCCCATGGGAATTATGGGACATCTATTAAAGATCCAGAAATAGCTCTTCACTGCAGGCACAAGACCCAGCATGACATCATCTCTAAAGCTGCATCTTCTGTTTTGTCTATGCCACCTTGTTCCAAGATTAATGCCCCTATTTCACCATTCACTTCTGCTCAGGCTAAACCATCTTCAGGGGGCTCAGAGAGCAGCTTTACGGCACAAATACAGTAATAGAAGCTGCTATACATGGAAAGATTTTCAAATTAGCACATCAGCTTACAAGCATTTTGCATATTAACTGGAAAAAGGCATTTCTATGCTGAGAAAGTGCATTTTGCAAGTGGAAACATACAAATTACTAAGCCTACACACATATGACTTCTGCAGTCTGAGTTTTTTCACATCAGTGCTTAAACAGCAGTGATGGGCAGCCCAGCAAAGGCCAGGAAGCTTCACTGGGTGCACAGCTTCAGCTGATCTCTAGGCAGACACTTGCAGACCATGAGCAAAAGCAAGGGGGAAGAGAAGGCAGAAGGCAGAAGTTGACAAGTCAAGCTCCCTCCATAATCAGAGCCCTGAAGTTCAGTGAACTCCACTAGACAGAGGAATCAGATTGCTGAAGTTTATACTCAGGGTATGAGTTAGTTTCCTCAGTTTGCTTCCAAGTAAAGGCAAAGCCACTTTGGAACCATACTGCTTGTAGGACAAGTCTGTCTGTAGCAGATACTAATGTGCTTTACAGTTCCCACAAAGCTGTTGCCCATTTCCTCTGCTCTAGACAGTTTCGTGTCTGCACATGGTAGCAGAAGCAGCCCCCAGGCTCACAGCTAGCATCATATGGACCACCTCCCAGGCAGTCCATGCCCTGCACAGCCTGAAGAGGGGTATTCTGAACCTTGGTTTGAGGTCATCTCTGCAGCAAGGTAAACCCCAATTCTACTACTTGAACATGAGAAACCTTCAAAACCAGAAGTTTGACTCTCCCAGTTCTGCTCCACTTTGTCTCTTGTAGTCAGTCAAAGGCTGTTACACTCACGTCATGAGTGCCCAACTGCAGATGAGCAGGGGAAGATGTTGCAGCTTAGAACAACAAGCCCCAGTGTAGGAGCAGTCATGCTCCATTAGCCCTGTCTGGTTTTAAGTTATTGCACTACAGCTCTCAGACTAGCATACAGTTTTCCACATACCGAACTCTCTCCATGAGCAAGATGAAGCACAAACTGCCAAAGTCTGAGGTATAACAAAGAGTTCATGAAGCAGTTTACATCAGATTTGTCCTTGCTCTTTTAGCTTGAGTTTTCAGCCCTTTAAGGATGCTTTCAACTTACCTTGATTTACACTGTGACGTCCTCAGCCAGAGGAGGAAGGCGGAAGCCTGCTCCTCAATCCTCTTTACACTAACCTGATTTAGAGGCAGACCTTGTACACAGCCCGCACGCTGCTAGTACTCCATCAGGATCATCCATTTCAACACCTCACCCATTCCTGCCATCAGTTTGGCTTACATCAAGGTGAAGCACTGAGATGCAGTCCCCAGCTATCACAGGCATTTGAAAGAAGTCATCTATGACTCGACCACTATAGAGAAGAGATCCAGGATGCAAAGCCCTGCATAGGTATGAGTTGCCAGCATTTATGACTCACATACCTTCATGTTCAAATGATCTACTCAAAACTGAACAGGCCTGTTCCCCAGTTGTCCCAAGCAGACTTATCAAGGTCATTAGCATCAAGGGAAAAACCTTGCTGAAGCAATCATTAGAACAAGCAGGGCACCTACATCTTGCTTCTCACCGGAAAATTTGCATAGGTAAATAGAAGCATTGACCTGACTGAGTTAAGCCTTTTCATAAGGTGACCATAAAAGACAATTGAGCATCCCATACAGGCTAGTTTGATTGCTTCAGGTTTAACAAACACTTTCACTGATGTACAGTCCCTCTATAGGAAAGAAAGGCTATATGCTTCCCACCAACTCAAGCTCCGAGGCACAGCACCGGTATAAGCCAAACAACTTGCACTATCCAGATCCAGAATTCTGACCAAAAAAAGCAACACAGCCCCTCTTCCTCCCCATGGCTTTGGCTGGAGGCCCCTAAATTCAGTTGATTTCATGCTTCAGTGCATTGCTGCTGCCTTGCATACTTGCATATTTACATCTGAAAAATGAGCTACAACAGCATGCCTCATTTGAATGCACACTTAGAGCAACTGCCTCTGTGCAGGTTGTGTAACATCTGCAAATGAAGAGCCCTGCATCGGGATCTGCCAGTTAAGAGTCACCCAACACACAGACCAGATGCGAGTCAACTACACGCACACATCACCTGTGTTAAATCCCATCAACAAGTCTCCTGGAAGAACAGGAAAACATGGATCTAGTAGGCTAAGATGCACACCTTGTCCTATGATTAACTACAAGCTAAGAAATTAAAAGGATATTGAGACTAAAGGATTAAGACTCAAGCTAATTTCTAAGACCACATCTTAACCCCACTCATTGAGCTAGAGGTTAATAGCTAATGACATTGTTCAGAACTTTCAGAATGAATGCAGCTCATGCCTTCAGGCACTGCTATCTCCAGTGACATTTCAAGGCTTGTTTAGGCTGTCTCTGGGCTTCACCATGCCTTACAGAAGAATGTTACCATCTCAAATAGGACCGTGAGTCTTGATAACCAAGAAACAGATCCAAAAAGTCTAAGTGCCATATAAAGAACTCTCCCCCGCTCTAGGCATGTCATCTGTATGCCACGCTGCAGACACCACAAGAGTCCTCTCAGCCCAGTGAGCGATGCAAACCCTTCTTTAACTGTTCTCCTCATCTCCCACCAAGCCCCCATAAACACTGAATGGGGGGGGGCTCAATCCCTTTGGAAACAACCAAGTCCTTTGCCAATCTGGTCTGATACCAAGTGATATTTTAGACAACCACCTCCTGCCAAGCAAGCATTCCAGTCCGTTGACTAGTCCTCACTACAGCAAGACCTGCGATTAGGTCAGGCTATGGAAAGGTACATTAGACCAAGTCTGCAGTCCAGCCCAAGCAATTCCATGGGGGATTACTGCCTAAAAAGCTGGCAAAGCACTTACCTGATACGACAGGCCGTCCTTGCGGGGGCTTAGCCCAATCTCATCCATAGCTGGGGTGTTCATCATCACTTCAGTCATTTCAGCTGATCTCAGATAATCAGAGCTAGAAACAAAAGACAGCATTCAAATGCTCTGAAGGGCTCCAGGAGGACCAAGCAAGATTTAAGCAGCATCGTGATAGAAAAGCAAGCAGCAGAGGCTCTCACCAGTCTCTTTCTGGACTCCTCCTTCCAGCCCCCTTTAAAAGGGGGTGCAAAATCTCAGCACCTCGCAAACCAGCGCTACCCCCAGCCCCTGGGAACATCTCCCTGGCTTGCTCCCCAAGAATAAACCCTAGAGAACCCCTCGTGAGGTTTGCAGAGCAGGGGCTTCACTTCTCCACTTCCTTCAGCTCTGCCCCCTAAGGGGGGAAAGTAAAAAACCACTCAATAAAGTGCGAGCGCTGCGGGGTTGGTCTTTTTCTCCCCTTTCTTTCCAAGCTGCTGTGTTTTAGCTCCCGCTGACTTATTTTACAACCTCCGGGACTTCCCACACCAGCGGCTCGCACGGCGCCAATTCCAGCGCCGCTTTTCCAGCCTTAATGGCATTCCCAGCTCGAGAAAGTGAAGCGAATTCCCACAGATCGCGGGTCCTCCGGTGCGGCTCATCCCGCCGCGGGCACCTCTTTTTCCCCTCTCCCAGGAAAACACTTCCCAGGACCTCATCCCGGGAAGAGGGGGCTCCGCTTCCAGCCCCCCTACGCCACAACATCCCCCGTGACGAAGCCTTCGGGCCCTACTACAGCAAGAGGGAGGAGGGTACGGCCCCGATGTGGGGTGGGACAACGGGGGGGGGTGTGGAGGGTGCTGGGGTCTGCAGCCCCCCCCCCCGACATCCCCTTGTTGTCCCCAGGGAACCTGATGGAGCAGAAGAAGTACCTGAACCGGCGCCTCATCCGCGTGTCCTCCAGGTGAGGCAGGGGGATGCCACGTGGCAACGGGGACCCTCCTGTCCCTCCCCATAGCCTCACCCCGCATCTCTCCCCATAGGCAGGCAAATGAGTCGTGGCAGACAGAAGAGGAGCTGGTGACAGCCACGGAAAACCTGGAGACGCTGAAGCTGCAGCCTGGCAGCTCCGGGATGCAGCAGCCCAGGGAGCCAGGGATGCACCAGGTCGTGCCTGGGACCCTGGGACCGACGCAGCCCACGAGCCCAGGGACAGTGCAGGTGATGGCCACGAGCCCGGGGGTGCTGCAGGTCGCCTCTGGGAACCTGGGGCCAGTGAAGGTGATGGCCACAAGCCCCGCGCTGCTGCAGCCACAGCCCCCGGGCCTGGAGCCGTCGCAGCCGCTGCAGGTCACGTCAGGGGTCTTGGAGATGCTGCAGCCGGGGATTGGGAGCATGGAGCCGCAGTTGGTGCTGCAGCTCATCCCCGAGGGCCAGGGGATGCTGCAGCCGGGACCAGGAGCTGTGGCGATGCTGCAAGTGCTGTCTGGAGGGCAGCCGGGGCCCGGAGATGCAGGGATGCTGCAGCCAGGGCCCGGGGACATGGGGATACCGCAATCAGTGCCTGGGGATGTGGGGATGCTGCAGCCGGTGCCTGGGGATGCGGGGATGCTGCAGCTGGTACCTGGGGATGCGGGGATGCTGCAGCTGGTGCCTGGGCACACGGGGATGCTGCAGCCGGTGCCTGGGGATGCGGGGATGCTGCTGGTCCCTGAGGAGCCGGGGCCGCTGCCACCGGAGCTGAGGGACGTGGAGCCGCTGCCCGGGAGCCTGGACATGCAGGAGCTCCTGCAGTCGCTCGCAGAGGGCTCGGGGACCCTGGAAGCGCTGGAAGCGGCGGAGCTGATGCCCAACGTGTTGGAGGCCGTGGAGGGGCAGGGGCCGGGCCCGGGGCTGGAGGGTGAGTGCCGGGGCCGGAGGGGACAGGGGCGTCCCTTCGGCGCTGAGCTCCGCCCGCTCCCCGCAGGCAGCGCTCCAGTTTCCTGCCCAGTTACATCATCGACGTGCGGGAGCTGGACGAGAAGCTGCTCAACATCATTGACCTGCAGTTCCTGCACGGTTACTACGAGCCCACCCTGCTCATCCTCTACGAGCCCAACCAGACGTGGCCCGGGTGGGTGACGTGGGAGCACCCATGGGACCCCTTCCCCCCCCCCGGGTCACCCTGTGGGTGCTATGGGTGCGGTGGTGCCGGCAGGCGCGTGGCGGTGCGGCAGGACACGTGCAGCATCGTGGCCATCTCGCTCAACATCATGCAGAGGGTGCACCCGGTCATCTGGTCCCTCAGCAACCTCCCCTTCGACTGCACGCAGGCGCTCGCCGTGCCCAAGCCCATCGGTGAGCGGGGGGGGTGGTGATGGTGATGGTGGTGGGGTGATGGTGATGGTGATGATGGTGGTGGGGTTATGGTGATGGGGTGGTGGTGATGGTGGTGGGGTTATGGTGGTGATGGCGATGGGCTTATGGTGATGATGGTGATGGGGTGGTGGTGATGGTGGTGATGGTGATGGTAGTGGTCATGATGGTGGTGGGGTGATGGTAATGGGATGACGGTGATGATGGTGGTGGGGTTATGGTGATGGGGTGGTGGTGATGGTGGTGGGGTGATGGTGGTGATGGTGATGGTAGTGGTGATAATGGTGGTGGGGTGATGGTGATGGGATGACGGTGATGATGGTGGTGGGGTTATGGTGATGGGGTGGTGGTGATGGTGGTGGGGTTATGGTGGTGATGGTGGTGGTGATAGTAGTGGTCATGATGGTGGTGGGGTGATGGTGATGATGGCGATGGGCTTATAGTGATGGTGATAATGG
>JBCJKH010049163.1:0-20128 GCA_039877255.1 Loriculus beryllinus
TTAGCATGCCTTCCAGGAGAATCTGCTCCAAGATTTTGCCAGGCACAGAGGTGAGACTGACTGGTCTGTAGTTCCCCCGATCGTCCATTTTCCTCTTCTTGAAAATGGGGGTTATATTTCCCTTTTTCTAGTAGTTGAGGACTTCACCTGACTGCCATGATTTTTCAAATATGATGGCCAGTGACTTAGCAACTTCATTTGCCAGCTCCTTCAGGATCCATGGGTGGATTTCATCAGGTGCCATGGACTTGTGCATGTTGAGGTTCATAAGATGGTCTTGAACCAGATCCTCTCTTGCAGTGGGCCCAAGGTCTTCCTTCTCACAGTCCCTGCATCTGCCTTCCAAGTCTTGGGTGGTGTGGTCAGAGCCTTTGCCATTGAAGACTGAGGCAAAGAAATCATTCAGAGCCTCAGCCTTCTCCAAATCCTGTGTAGCCAGTTCTCCTGCTAGCTTCCGTAGGGGGCCTACGTTGTCCCTGGTCTGTCTTTTATTCGCAGTGTACCTATAGAATCCCTTCTTCTTGTCCTTAACATCCCTAGCTGAGTTAAATTCTAACTGGGCCTTAGCTTTCCTGACCTGGTTCCAGCTTCCTTGACAACCTCCTTATATTCTTCCCAGACCACCTGTCCTTGCTTCCACCTGTTATAAGCCTCTTTTTTCCTGCGGCTGAGTCATTTTAGAGTGACTTTCAGTAGCTGCTGAAGCCCTTTCCTGCTTCCCAGGTGGGCTGGCATGGACCTCCTGAGGCCCAGCTGGGCAAAGAACAAGCAAATATGGCCTCATATTGTCCCTGACTGCTGCTGGCCCAGCCTGGACTGCTGCAGGTTGGGGGTCAGTTGTTTAATAAACTCCATCTTTTAAATCTGATGTTCCTATGAGTGTGTAAAAGCAGCAATTAAGGTGTTACTTAATGAACTATTGAAGTACTACTGTACTAAGCATTTCTGAAAAGCTTATTTCTTTGAGTAGCTGACAGCCCCTTTGCAGCATTTCACCCGATAGGATGTGTTTTAAAACTAAACTTCCATTCCTGTTGCTACTTGTGGCACAGTATTAAGAGTTTTAGTGGTTTTCTTAATCTCTAATTTGGATTCTGTTCCCCTTTCTAGTATTAATAAGCATTCTCCTGCCAGAATATGCTCATTCTGAACGGAACTGACACCTTTACTGGTGCCAAGTGCAACCCAGGTACTATGGTTCCTTGTTTATCATGGATCTCTTCCCCATGGTAGTTTGGAATCAAAGTATGCTGCTGTTCGGTGGGGTGTGTTCCCTTTCATGATTTTTGTCAACCAGAAAATGCAACACATGAATAACAGTGCTTGGATTTTCACACTGTATGGTAGGAAAAATGGAAGTTGGAAGCAAATGTATAGTTTAAAAGAATAACATTTATTAAACAAAGAAATGCTCGCAGAATGACCTTTCCTCCTCTTGAAAACTTAGTGATTGTGCAGCTGTTCTCTCCTGTCTTTTCCTAATGCATAGTCATAGATTTTTCACAAGGAAAAAACATGTTTGGGAAACTATGATTGTAAGTTAATTAAAAATATTTTTAGTTTTAGAAAATGAAATTTTTTGGCAGTGGCATACTCATTGCTAATGGGTGATTGTACTTTTCCAATAATAAGAGATTCAATGAAACTCTAGAAGATGTTAGAGCACGATTAACTAGATAATCTATGTATTTGAGTTTTTATTCCCAAATAAGACAGATTTCCCAATGCCAGAAGTGTGAGTTTATATTTGATAATTATATGACACTCTTAAGCTTTCTTGCATATTGTAATTCAATTCCATGAGAAAAAGAACTTTAAAGCAAGACGAAGGAATGAGTGCCTCTAATTACAGGAAGGCATTGTAACCAGCTTGGTCAGTTTGTTCAGTCCCTTGTCTCAAACAGATCCTGACAGATTATGCACCGTGCTGTGCTGCAGCAGCAAATAAGAGTACAGAACCCAGCAGTCCCAGATTATGCCTTCCTCAAATACTGGTTTGGTTCTGTGGAAAAAAAAATAGCTTCTGAAAGTGTTTATCAAGATGTGAGCTGTGGTTTTCATTTGCTGGAGGCTGTTATACGGTGAGGTACATTAAGGCTGGTTGGAAGCTGTTTGCGACTTACTGGACAGCCCATGGCAGAGCAAGCAGCTGACCAAAACGAGGGACCTGTATCACAGAGGCAGAAAATTGGTGTCTTGTTTCTCCAGATCTGATAATAGAAAAGGTTATGCGTGGATATGTTTGTACAGTTCTTTATTCATGTAGTCTTGCACTTATGCAGACTCTCCGTTTTCTATGATGTTTTGTGTCAACACTACTGAAAACAGCATGGGTACCTTTGGAGGATGGTGCTGAGATTGTAGGTTCCTTCTGCTTCCACTTGTAGTGCCGAGTCCAAGGGCTGTGAAGCTGACATGATAAATACAGGAAAAGTTGCTATTACAGAGAATTTGTCAGTCAAAACCAGCGGATTTTTGCCCTTTGAAGAAGCTTCTTTTCATGTGCAAGTGTTGAGTTAAATATTAATGGGGATAAGAATCCAGGTGAGAAGTGTCAAGTAAAAGCACACTTGGCTAAATTAAGACAGCCAGAAGATGCCTTATGAATCTACCTAAGGTAGTTACTATAACTGCTGAGTATCTCTAAGGGTCTTCTGGGTCCTAAGTAAAGCACCTGATTGACTGCAAAAGGTAACACAGTTTAAAATTGAGAAAAGAAAAAAGGGGAAATAAACAGACCCCTTAAAGATTAGAACAAATAAAATAGTCTAGTGAAATAGCCTATTGAAATAGTCTGTTGTTTACTTAAAAGCCATCTGAGTTAGAGCTAAAAAAATAACTAAAGAATACTTTAATAACCATGAAATTTAAATTCAGATTATGCAAAATTAGGCCAGTGCCATATATGAGAAGATGGGGATTCCAAGGATAAAGCTGGAGCAGTTGTTCTAAATACTATAAGTTGCAAACCCAGCATTTAGTCACAGTGGCTAATTTATGGACATCTGTGTTTACAATTGGGCCATGGAAATTACCTGAAAGGTTGGACTCCCCCATATCTGTACTAAGTTTACCAAAACATGGATGGGAGCTTGGCAAAGCTAAGTAAGTTCAGAGCGAGCAGTGTGTTGCCATTAATTAGCAGCTGGGTGAGTCCTTGCAGCAGGTTCAGAGAAGATACAGGGCCTTGAGCAAGAAAGTATTGCGGCATTCCACAGCATTGGTACAAGGAGGATGTGCAGAGCCTGGGGAGGGATGATCTGCTTGCTGGAGGCACCCCAGGTAATGGTAGCTCACTCCCACCTCCAGTTACATCTGTGCACAGCACAGTGCACTTGTGTAACAGCAGTGTCCCGAAGGCATGGACACATATCTGGCTGGAGTTCCTAGCCTGATGGTTTGTGACATTTTGTACTTTCCAATGATTGAATCTCCCATATTTGTACCAGTGAATGCTTTGACGAAAGACACCTTCCTTCTGGGTGTTGGGGGTGTTTGTGTGACCAAGTTGTGTGCTGTCTTGGCAAAGAGGTTTGCTGCCAGCCCTGGTTGTCTTGATGGGCTGGGGGGTGCGGGAGGGGTGAGGACAGACTGGGGAGGACCACAGCCATGACATGTTTCAGGAGGAGAGGTGATGCTGCTGGTGGTATGGCATCAGAGGATGTGTTGGCCACTCATAGACCAGAAAGAATGTTAACTTTGCACTTGCTCAAGTGCAAAAGAAAAAATAAGGAAATTATATAAATATATTGATTTGTTGGAACAGAGCAAAATATGTCCTTTTGAGAAGAAAAAAGCTTCCCTTTCAAAACAGGGGAATGTGACAAAAGCAGTAAATTAATATCAAGAATGGGTGGTGATATGGACTAAAAATCAGTGCATTCAGTGTGTTGCTGTCATTAGAGACTTGCTATACTGGGGGATAAAAATGGAAATGCTAAGCTAGGCTTAGGAAAGAAATTATTCATTGTTTTGCAGTTCTGTACAGGACAAGTTAAGTACTGTCGGTCATCTGATTAAAAAACAGCTGAAAGACATCTGCTGTCATGAAACAAACTGTAGTAAAGTAGAAAAAGTTAAAGAAAAGGATTTCTCAGAAATCCTCTCAAAGGTCAAATGTCAGAGGACCTGGAAATATCTCAAAAGGCCAACATGAACAGTACTGAAATTACTATACGTATCTATACGCACATGCTTATTTTGTATTTCTTTGTGGTTTATGTTTAATATTTATAAGTGTGTATGCAAAATGTAAATAACAAATGTAGTGGATATTTTAACAGTGTTTAAATATAAACCATTTATTGTGTATCATTATGCAGTAAATATACACATAACGTACATCAACATACACATATATATACATGTCTGCATATATACATATATATGTGCATATATATAAGAATTACATTTATTTTTCCAGTTTGGTTTAACTGTTTTTTGAGACCAAGTATGTGGCCTCTCACTTTCCTTCCTCCCAGTGGAGCACCTAGTGCTGACGTTACAAGCCTGTCTGTCCACGGCCTTGTACTTGTGAGAAATAGCTGCTAACATAGATGTCATATCAGAAGAGATTTGCAAGACAAAATATAATAGGAATTGTGGACATGCCTAAATCTGTGAAAAAAAATTGTTAAATTCAAATAAAAAGTTAAATAATCTTTTTCAGCCTTAGGGTGAAGAAAAGCTAGAAATTACCTAGTTTGAAGGCGAATGAGCGGTCTGTCTGGGCCTTAAAACTTCTAAGGGAAAGAAGAATGTTATCTTTTGCATTGTTTTTAGCCTCTAATATTCAAGCATAGCTTAAGCTCCTGTTCACAACTGAATTGTGAAGTTGTGTTTGCCTAAAAGCAGCAATGAGTATGAAACAAGTGATGAGTTCAAGCTTTGTCACTAATTCCAGTTTAAAATGTACATAGCAACTTGGCTAATTGTATTTTTTTTTTCTTCTTAAGGCAGAATGGGGAAACAGAATAGCAAGCTGGCCCCTGAGGTGATGGAAGATCTGGTGAAGAGCACGGAGTTCAATGAACATGAGCTAAAACAGTGGTACAAAGGATTTCTAAAGGACTGCCCAAGCGGTAGACTGAACCTTGAGGAGTTTCAACAGCTCTATGTAAAAGTAAGTTGTTTATTAGGTTCCTATTATTTGGCTGTAGAAGGTCGTTAAGTAATGTGGTCAAGAGCTGCTAGTCACTTAGACTAAAGAGTACCTTTGCTAGAAGAAGCAATGGTGAAGACCAGGAGATAAATAGAAAGTGCTAATCACACCAGCAATTCATGTAGCTCCAGTGATCAGAACCAAAAGTTTAGAGAAGAGGCTGTGATTTACTCACAAGAAACATATTCTCTGTATTCTGTAGTTTGTGGTCCTCTTTCACCTTTAAAGATGGTCCTGTTCAATAAGCAGCACTGTACCTATGTAATACTCCTGGAATATAAGTCTGTGATTGCTTTACCTACTCATACGAAAAGCTGCCCTTTTGGTTTCAGAAAAAGTGGTGAGATTTCATGACAGTATGTCCTTCAGATACATTATGCACTGTGCAGAAAGGATTTATTTCTGTAAATTCTAAGTACTGCTTTTATTTTTTCACTGCTGTCTCTTTGCCTTTGTTATATAGGAAAGGAAAACGAGGCTGCTCAGTCTATTTTCTTCATATTTTTCATTATTTTATCAACTTCAGTGTAGTCTTTTCCTTACCTTTATTATGTATTTATTCTCTAACAAGAAGAGCATGGGGGTATCATAAGGAGTGTATTCATGTTACAAAGATAATTATATTTTAATACAGAATCGAGTGCCTGCCTAAAGGTCAGAGACTTCAAAGTAGTTTTAATTAGTTGAAATATCGGGTGGCAGTGATGAACAGTAGGATCAGAATGGTTCATAAATATAATGTGAGACTGAATAAAAATTAAAAAGCCTTTAAAGGCAGCAGTTAATTGCCCACTGACAATTTCTGCAGACAAATGGGGCTGTCTTTTCCCTTAAATTCATGCTATGGTCCTTTCCTAAATTTCTTCAGCCTTGAACTAGATCCCTCTGCAAATTATTACCTACCCCCTTTTTCCTTCTATTGAATGGTCTACTAAAGCGTGCTGACTCCAGCTTACATAAATAAGCTTCTGTCTTAGTGTTTATGGCTCAAGATGTTGCCTCATGATTCTTTTTTTAAGAAATGGCTGACTTTGTAATGAGTGTTATTTTCAGATGAAAGAATTTTTAGTGCCTCAAGGTATTGTGTTTGTTATTGACCGACAATGTATAGCTTCCGTTTCAAACAGTGCACACCCAGCAAGATCAGACATCTAATCATTTCTTATACATGTTTCTGTGGGAAGTAAATGCTCTTCACAAAATATGGGTTCCTAATGAAATAGATCATGTGTTTAACTTCTTAGAAATCATTATATTCTTTCTGACAAATCACAGTAAAGGAATTATTTTATTACTGTTTTTTTATGATTTTGTGTGTTGTCGGAAACGTATCTTCTTATAGCTTGAAAATGTTAGGACTTTCTCCCTTCAAAAGGGTGTCTGAAGTGTTCCGAGGTATTTCACAAGACACTTTCCTCATTATGAAATAGCAAAGAGTAAATTCAATATCCTGTTTACAAAAATAGTAGTGCAAAAAATCCTCTGAAGAGCACAGCAGTATTTTGATCTTGAAATGTGGAGACAGGTCTGTAGTGTTACTAAGCTGCAAACTAACTTTTAGTTTTATGGCCTCACACATTTTCAGATATGTACATCAAATAAGATTGTCTCCTTTGCTTTGGTAGTTATGGGTTTTGAGGTTTACTCGGTAATGGTACTGTCATATATTTAGTCCAGTTTATTGTCATTCTATATATAATGTCTATATGCAGAGCAAAATACTAATTTTGCAGAGGACAAATACAATTAGCTGTAGTAAATCCAAAGCTTTACTTCTCATTCAGTCATAGAAATGCTTGTGAAATTATGGCCCTAGGCTCTTTGAGGAGCTGATAGCCTGAGAGTTGGCTGTGGTGGTGACTTCTCCTATGAGGACGTTCTGCCTGCCTTGCCTTCAGGATGCAGACAGAACCCCACATGAGAAATCTGATCTTTCAAGGAGGAGCCACCAGCAGGAGACCCAAATCATTACAATTACCTTTAGAGCATTTCAGTTCCTTTAATGCATATTCAGGGAGAAAATGTATGAAGCATGTATTGGTTAGTCATTCCTCTGTGTGAACTTAGAGTTGGAAGGAATGATGTTTATCTGTTGGTCTAAATTGGGTTTTATTGAAGATTTCCATAAATCAGGATATTTGGAAAACAAATACAGGACTTACCTTCAATTCAGATTTACATTTCATTAAGATGACATTGTTTCTTTGTTCATGAGAGTTGTGTAGTGCACTTTGTGTGTATTCATTAAAGGGTGTTGGTCATCTAACTAAGATGCAAAGAAAGCTCTTCTTTTGCTCACGCACTGTAGAAAACATCTTCAGCATACAGAGAAAAAAAAATTTTTATATTATATTAGGAGCAATATTGTGAGGTGAATTTCCTGGTTACCTCCACTTTGCCTCCGTTGTAATTACAGAGTGGGGTGCACAATCTTAGGGCACAGAAACTGCCTTTTTTTAATTAAATTCACACCTAATGTATCACTGTATTTAATGTCAGCTAATAAGCTGGAGTTGGTCTGAAGTAAAACACCCAGAACGTGTGATGTGGATGTCAGGTCCTCAACACTAACTCTTCCACTCCACTTATTTGCATCAATTGTACTGTGCTGTTTAGTGACGTAGATGAAGACTGTATTGACCGAAGGGGAAATCACTCTGGCTTGGCTTGGAAACCTTTGCTATTGAAGTTTCCATTATTCAAATCATTCAGCGCTTAAAATAATAACAGTTACACAATCAGGCTCTACAGAAGAATTATTTGCAGCACCTTTACTGCAAGTGTCTATAAAAACATGTCCTGGGTTTAGCAATAGCCAAGAACACCTCTTTTAAATAAGCAGCCAATAAGCAGGAATATGCTTCATATTTAGCATTGTCTGCAATCAGTTCTTGGAATCCGGAGTCTGTTGCAAGCTATTAGTGCTCATGTTTCCCTCCATGATGCTGAATGAGGTGAATCCTTCAGCAGTTTTTGAAACAATTTATTGAAGAATTGTTTATGTACTGTAAACCCAGAGCCAAAACGAGACCTAAATGCTGAAACACTGAGTTAGCTGTCTCAACAGTCTGCACAGAATATGGGAGGGGGAGAAATTTGTGGATACCATTCTGGGGAAGCTGGAGCTCCAGCCAGCATGTCGTAAACAAATGTGCCGATGCAAACCCATCAGGTGATGCTCAGGGCAAGAAGTTCTACGTTTCTCCAGGCTATATATATATGTATTTTCATACTGGGAGTTGCATCTTCCAAATCTCTCCTGCAGAGAACTATCTAGGGCATTAGAAGTCAAAGCAAGCCCAAGTGACTCAAGTCCTTTTACTTTCTCTCTTAAGTAACAAAGACAACGTTTATGCACTACCTTTACCACAGTGGTTTAAGTACTCATCAAGCTGTAGAAAACTCTGAGTCCATTATTATGTCCCTGTAAGGGGTCTGAGTCTGCACTGCTCACCCTCTCATTGCTCTACCTGTGATGAGAGATGCTATCTGGGCTGCTGGCAATATCCCAATTAACCTCTTTTTCTTTAGGAAATATCATTGGACAGGCTGGAACCTAGAGTTTCCATTTTTGAAGAGAATATCCTAACCATTAAGCTTAATCCTTGCTTGCTGTCTTCATTTTCCTTATTTCTATCCTAAAAAGCCGTTCATTCTTTTTGTGTACATATAACATCATTCATATTGCGGGCAGAGAGCTGTGGGAGTTAATATTCAGAAGTGTCATTAAAATAAAATACACCAATAAAGCATTCTGGGCTGTTCCTATCATTCTTTATGGTTTCTTGCAGTCTAGAGGGCCAAATACATTTTCCTTCAGTTCTTTTCAATTCACTGAGTTAGGATGAATAAGCCCTAGAGTGTGTAAGTGTGCATAATCAATGCTAATATTCACAGGAATTATGCATGTTTATTAAGGGGAAAATAGACTTCTATATTGTGATACTTCTTGGAACTGGGTCACTGAACATGAGAAGCATATCCTCTGGATTAATGACAAAACCAGAAACCAATGGTCCTTTAACTGGAAGGGTAGGGTTAGGAGTGATCAAGATGTAATGCTAGCATTAAATAAAGTCATTGACTTTGTGAATTTTTTGCACATCTATTATTTAGGTATATTTTGGTATTTTATATATAACATTTAAATGAAAAGAGTAATAACACTATTTGATGAATTACAATTAAATGGTTTGTCATATTTTTGGCTTTTATCTCACATTTCCTGCCCTGAAGGGAATTGATTTTTAGTCTTTCATTTTAATACACATAGAACAAAAGAATCTCAAAAATCCATTGAAATTTAAGTGTGTATATTTGCAGCCTCTTTTTCTTCATCCAGATTTTCAAGGCAGACTAGCATTTTTCTAAAGATGGCACTGAGCTCCTCAAAATGTTAGGGTAGAACTGCATTTCAGGCTTTCAGTGGCTGTGAAGAACTGGGATTCCAGAACAGCACAGCTGTGTTTACAGATGCCTCTAATATAGATGCAGTTGCACTGGCAGAAAATTATTTTCCTGGGATCATTTCTATTAACTAAAAGAGCTGTGCTGGATTTACGAGTGTGGTTTGGCCACTGAAGTTCTCCCTATAGCAGGAGCACTTTTTAGGAATATTATACCATTTAATAGTTATATTATACCAATCCTGTATTGCTAAAGGACTACAGCATGTTTTGAAATCATGCAGATTATCAGAAATATTGACATATCTGCTCATACAGTGATTTTAGCCCATGCTGTTGCTGCCTTCCAGAAGATGTCATCTGGGGTGCTAGCAGTCCTTCTGGACAACAAGACAGTATGTTTGTTGGATGCAGCACCTAAATTTGAGCACAACACAGAAAACATCGTATATATCTATTTATAAACATGCTTCTATGTTACTGAATTTTTAAGACTGATTTGGAATAATGAAACTATTATTGTTAGGTTGGAGACAATCAGACAAAAAAAAGAAGTAAAGCAACAAATAGCTGTGATCCAGAGATATTACAAGGTGGCCCTACAAGAAGCAGCACATATGTAGATAGGCTGATAGAGGCTAGAAAAAACTAACAGTAACATTATTGGCACAGTGGAAATTCTGCTTTCGGGGGAGTTTGTAGAACTATCTATGAGATAGACATTCTTAATGCATTCCTTAAGCACTTAATGCAAATCTGCACATTTGAGACAATTACAGTAAAATCATTAGCAACAAATGTTCCTAAGGAGTAAAAAAGCCTTTCACCAGAAGTGCAGTGGAAGTTCCTGTGAAAGGAAAATTAATACAGTAGAATCCAAAAGGCAGTATGCTGAAAAGCGAATGTATTTGCGGTCCAGCATTATCACAAGGGAGTGCTTTTCAGGATGTATAGTGCTCCAAAGCTGTATTAAAATTGGGTTCTCATAACTTTAAAACAAAAGAGATTGCAATTGCTTTTAAGGACTTGGTTAAAAAAAGAAAAAAAAAAAAAAGGCTTCGTCTTGTCTGGATGTTTTCCAAGAAAAACTGCTTTTGCCATTATTCCTCCTTCTCCTCATAAACATGAATAGGCAGGTGCTGTGCCAAAATGCAGGTCTGCTAGAAAACCACATAAAAGGCTTATTATATGTTTCAAACAGACGCTGAGATTGTGCTGCGTGAATTTTAAAACAAAGGGTCAGAATGTTTCTTACATATAAAGCTAAAATCAGAAGAACCCCTAAGGCAGTGTTAACTTTGAAGCTGATTTGGAATAATTTGAGAAAGGCGAGGATACTGGTAACATGCCCTTCTACTGCATTTCTGTCTTTGTGCTGATATCAGAAAAAATAATGGCTGGACTTAATGTAATTTTCAGGAACATCTTTAAAAACCTTCCAGCAAACAAATCAGCAACCATCCTGAAAAATAAAATTCAGTAAATAAACATGGATTCTCATTTAAGCTGCAAAGTAAAATTAAACCTGCTTTTTAGAGGAGGAACAGCACCGTGGGTAGCAAACTGTTCTGAAACTCTGGTTGTAGATCGCAGCACTGCATACTAAGAGCCTTTAACAAGGTAAAATGGAGTCAGTTTAGATTGAAATTGTAATCTCACTGAAGCTAATGAGAGTTTTTTTCCTGATCCTTATTTAAGCGCTTAGGACTGTACTGGGCTCTTGAAATTGTTTATCATCATGAGACCTTAATCCTATGAAGTCTGGTGCTAACTTCATTAATGTCCAGTCCTACCAGCTGGATCTAGAGTCTGAAGAGCTTCTCTCATCACGTGTAAAGAACATATACATTTCTAGCTGCCATTTAAAGGCAGCAGTTCCTCAAAATCTAAGTCTGTATTGGATGAGTGGTGAAAAGTTAGTAAAAAAAAACCAGTTTCAGAGGCAAAGAAGGACAAGTCCTTTTGTTTTCGCAGCATTATGTCTAGTGGCTAATTTTAAAGGCTAAAATACATTTTTGTTTGCTTCTGTTGCAGGGCATATAATGGCCCATATCCTCCAGATGATCTCTGGAGACTAAATCTAGAGAATGAGAAGGTCAGGCAATTCTAGGAGATGAAATCTAAATAGCTAAATCTTAATTACTACAAACAGTAGCTTGCGGAGTGTCCAGACTAGTGGGATGAATTTTCCTGATGCTTGAACAGTTCGGTAACATATGCTGATACCCTCTCTGTGAGAGGCAGGAATGATGGTCACATGAATCTAGAAAGCAGACCAACTGTTCAAAGACATCTCCACTGCTTACAGCATTAGGAGTTGTGTGGGAATGTGAAGGTTTCGTCCAGACCTCTAATTATTATTAAGTATTGACTAGTTCTGTAATTCTGTGGTTATATGTGGTTCCTGGAGGCATTCTAACATCAAGTCCAAAGCATTGAGGAGACTATTTTACATTTGGGTTTGCAGCCAGGGCAAGATGATCCAGTCTGGAATGCTCAAAAATCTCACCATGTACATGCCTGCCCTAGTTTCCAACATAGCCTGATCAAAGAATCTGGGCTGTGTAAATTTTCCAACAATAATATGCAAATTGCTTTTACTTCATCTTTTATTTTGAAGGATACTTACCAGTTCCAAAACCTGTTATGTATTTTATAGATCTTGTTCATTTACAGCTCAACTTTGCTCTGTGTTGGATTCCTTGGAGAAAGCAAAACAATGAATTTGGGATGAAAAAATCACAGAATGGTTAAGATTGGAAGGGACCATTGAGGCTCATTCAGTCCCACCTTCCTAGCTCAAGGGACATTGTAATTATTTCTTTAGCAAAACACTGGATTCACTAATACATTTATGATTTCTCTGAAGGGTAATGCAGGAGGAAGAGAGTCATTGTTACCCCAAGTCCCATAGCTGTTACAGTACTCAGATCTACTATTTGTTGTAACAATGCTTATTTTACCAATATAGTCCTCAGAGCAGTTGTCAAAACTGATTGGTAGTTCATACCCTTTACCCAACCTGTTGTAAAAGGTGTTTTGGGCTGGTTTTCTCCTGAAACTTTGCATTTCCTGGTTTCTTTCACACCACTTCAGTGATTTCTTTCTCATCACAAACAAAAGGTGTTCTCAAAGCCAGTGAAAATCATTGAGGATGTACAGTGGAGTGAAGGAGCAATGATACTGACTGAACTTTTTTCAAAGATATTCCCTTCCCTTGCAATCTAAATAAAATAACCATAAATGGAGCATATAAAGTCTCTATATTATGTATAGACAGTTGAGATACTAAAAGGTTAAACCACTTGCTTGATGTTTTTGGCAGGGTCAGGATTGAAATTCTTTCATAGGTCAAAATATAAATGACCCTCATTTTCCTTTTTTTGAGTGAGGGTTTTTTTTCTTACAGAATGGCTTGGGAATGACTTCCTGAGGTCACACGTACACACTATAGAATGGCACTTTTGGCCAGACTTTAATCAAATGCCTACTCTAGATCTACACTGTGGTCTGTACTCTGTAGTTAAACTGTGACTGTGTCTTAGTGGAAACCTGTATTTTAGGTCTTCAGTAACTTTGATTTGGAAAAACGCATCATCCTAAAAGTTCTTCTGAAGGCTTGTAAGCATGTGTTTTTGCTACTTGAGACAAAGTCAAATAAAGTCTTTCAGGGACTCAGTTTGTCACATTTCTTGAACTATAAACATTTCTGTTTGTTTAATATAAAAAAGCTGTTTGGTATTGCAAAGTTCCTGAAGGAACCTTTGGAACCAGGGCACTTCATTCCAGCACTTGTAGTGCTGTTTTAAAGTATTTTATCTTAAAACATTAACTGTTTTCCTCTAGTAGCCAAGTCTGCTTCCAATATCTTACTTGCACCCACGTCTGAAAACAGCATTCTTGTTTCATAAAGTGTGGATGGGAACTCAGTGCTCTGAACCAAGTCACTTCACCCTGATGTGATGTCTTTGACTTCATGCTTCAGCTTTGCCTCCCCGTCTTCTTCCAGGGAGCTCATCTGTCCTTCAGAAAATTAAATTACCTGATACGTATTTCTGGATCTTCCCAGATGGACAGCTGTGACTCACTGCAGCTGGGTATGAATACTCCAAAAATCAAAGCGGTCTGATTAATCTGGACTGTGGCTCTTACAGGCGTGCACTACGTCTCAGTCTGCTTCGTCTTCTTGTGGTACTTTGAGATGGCAAATTGCTATTGCCAGTGTCAGGCATGCTGCTATGCATAGCTATAGCTATGCGGGTAATGAAACATCAGGTGGTTTTTAGGGTTCTGTAGTATAAAGAGACATTTAGGAGCTCATTTGTTTGCCAAGTTAAATGCAGTTTTTATTATCATGTAGACATTAGCTGAGATTCTAGTCATATTTCTACTATTCATAGTCTGAATGTGTCCAGTACCTTGGGATATAACTTTGTTTTTCTTCAATGAGAGTAAATATCCATATTTTCATGTTTAATTAAGGCTCATAGGAATAGACTGTTTGCACCGACAAACTGATTGATTGCTGAATTGAGATGACTTACTGCTAGTTGGCATGACAGTCAGCTAGTTTTCTCAATTTTGTATTCAATCACAAACAAAAAATGAGAAAAAACATATGGTTTAGGGGAGAAAGTAATCAATACAAGGAAATTCAGACTGGCTGGAGGAGATTTTGCCATTTTGCTGAATTACACCTGAAACATTCTCAGAAGAAACTAGTGTGAAATCCACCTGTATAAGAAGTTGTGAAGTTTGTCTGTCTTGTTGCATGGATTGGCCAGAAATGAACATGCAGCTTTAAATAAAACCTCCCAGTAGTCCAGAGAATCAGCAGTGTAAGCAGAAGTGTAAAGCAGCACTACAGTTCACCTTAAAGTGCATATCAAAGTTAATTGAGGATTATTTCCATGTTAACAAAACTGTGAAAAATAATGAAAAATTCTTAGTTCATTAATTGAAGTAAGTTTTTATATGGACCTCATTAACAGCTTTCAACAGAAGTATATGCAATTGCAAAGTTATTTCTAGATGCCTGTGTCCCCTTTCACTTGAAAAGATATGCTCTAAAATTGCTGTCAGCCCTTACTAGGAAATCACACACCTGTATGAATACTTATGACTCTTCACAGCCTTCTTTGACAGATACTCACTAATTTGTTCCTCCTTGCCCAACTGATCAGGCAACGAGATTGCCCTAGAAAGTTAAAGCCCTAACCCAAGATACATGAGTTTCAGCTATGTCATTCCTGTCTCTAGTGCCAGTACAAAATACACAACTGTTTAAAAGGAGCAGTCCTCGAATTTGCTATGGTGGTCACAGACTCCATCTACCACTGTTTCTTGTGCCCATGTTGACTAGATCTATGTCCCTCTTCTAAATACTTTTTTGGTACTGGAAACACTTTTAATTGTGCTGGCGTTTATTAATGCAGCAATTGCAGTGCCTAATTTTATAATATATGTCGGCGTGGATAATTATGTAATTAAGCCATGTAACTGAAATGATGGCGTTGTCTAAAAATAGACCAATTGTTTAAATAAGAAATTGTGCTGTGAAAGCCTCCCAGGACACCACAGGTAAAGCCAGCAGATGACTTCAGGAGATGCCCTGCCTCCTAGCATGGATCTGTTTTCACCAGAATAAACTCCAGCCAGCTGCTTTTGAGCCAGCTGGTAGACATGGGTAGCTGGAAGTGATGCTCTTTGGATGTGGTCCCAGTGAAATGCAGATGTCGTCAGTTCCCTTCAGAGTCTTCCTACCCACACACACATGCCTTAGCCCCAGCAGGAAAGGATGCAGTTGTTCCTCCCACTAAATCTCTGTTTCCCACTTTCCCTCACAGATGCTAGTGGCAATTTGGCAGGCCGGGTGCCTTCCCCTGGACACCATTAACACTTCTAGCTTAATTCAGGAGTAAGACACATCTCCATTCCTCAGGGTCCTATGTCTACATTTCAGCACAAAGCACCTTCAGCACATTGAGTCTTACATTACACATGGGTTGGTAAATTTGTTACAAACATTATATACACACATTAAAGTTCTCTTGGTTTCTTAATTAGGACAAGTCATTTATGTGGTAATACACCACTCTGAGTTCACAGTTGCTTAGTAGTGGCCAAATCCTAAAGTTTTCTTGGAGGAATACAGTCATACCACTTCATGTATATCTAAAGCCACAGGAGGGTACTGCTCAGCATCAGCTTCACAGTAATGGTACTTAAATACATAATTTTCATCTTATCTCTTCTGTTGTTCATTTGTGTAGAACAAGGTATGCCTTAACACTCCAGTTGTTATTTAGGAAGTTACAGTTTCTAGTATTTGACTTTTCAGAATATAATGTCAATACATAGCATTTGTTTGTTTAAAAAAGAAAAGTAATACTTCAGATAACACTTGGCCTGAGAAAGGTACATTTTCTGAGTTACAGTATTTGGTGGTTCATAAAAAGCCAGCAAGAATATTGTGACATAAGTCTAGAACAGCTTTTTAAAGCATACCTAATGTCTTCTTTTTTTTCTTTTTTAAGTTGAAAAAAATGCTGATATACAACATAGGATTCTGAAAATGGAAGTTTATAATTGTAATAATTATATTTAAAGGTCCTGTATGAATCTTGGTTTGAAGAAGCAATTATTTATCTACCAATTAGTTGTTGCAACAGTTAAATATAGTATATGGCAAGGGAAGCCCAACAAATTAGTGGCCTTGTGTTAGAATTGCAAAATCCGTGCCACAAATTAGCCCCTATGGTGTATTGATCTATCTGCTCATTTATTTTTAAGATTCTTTCCCCCTGGAGTGTTTTCTGTATAGCAGGAAAGTGGTGTTTAATGGACCTGATGTTATTTTCACAGAGACATAAATTCTGGGTTTGTTGTAATGTACAGCCAAGGGTAGGGAGAATAATGACGGTTTCTGCTTCCTGTATCTACTACCCTGGGGTATTCTCAAAGCGTGAAAAATCATAAAAAAGGGCACATCCTCTAAAACAACATGTAAGGAAACCCTGTTTTCACTTTCAGAAAATTAAGTTGCTCATACCAAAAATTACCAGCAGGTTCAGTGCAATAAAATAAAATAAAATAATGCTGACAAAAGGTAAATGCTGGTATTCAGCAGTTTCTTTTCATGAGGTGTACCTCTTTGTTACCTCTCAGTAGGAATAATGACATTTTCCCAAAGAAATCAAATCCATTTCCAAAGGCTGAATTTAACACATTCAGTATAAAAATTACATTGACATGTAGTCAAATTTATTAAAGACTTTTGAAAATGCTTCATTTGGCACACAAACTTCGAATAGACACCCTATAGAAGTGGACTACCAGTGGGAAATTAGCTCTTGAGCTCTACCCAGTGGGCAGTTGTCAGTGTGAGATAAAAGAACTGCATTCTGGTTATCCAAGGGTGGAACTTTTCTTGCACAGGCTCAATAAATAGTTTTTGCTAGCAATACAGAGGCTGCCAAATCAACCTATCTGAATAAAAAGCATGTTGTTCTTTACACATGGGAAAAGTGCTCCAGAACAGTTAATCCCTATGAAAACATTATCCCTGCGCTATCGCCAATAGTACTTGCTTTCAGGCAGTTTTCAGTTATTTGTTTCTATTTTCTATACGTGTACCCAATGTTCTTTGTTTCCATGTGATTGTTCATCTCAATCATTTTCTTTGCTCTGATCTATTCTGGGCTCATGCGCATGCATTTTACATATTGCCAGAGCAGTATGGACTATATTTAAGTTTCCAGATTCATAGAAATATTCTTCCTGCTATTGAAAGCAAGTATGCAGTCCTGAGAGGACCACTGATTTCTGTGGGATGGCCCATGTTACTGTGAAGTGCACCAGTGGGCAAGAACCTTTTCTCCTTCCTTTTTATACAGATTAAAAGCCTGAAATAGTACAAAAATTCCTTGGAAGTCCTGTGTATGTGTGGTGTGAGTGAGTTCATGCAGCTTGCTGGCTGAAGAAGTCTCTCCCAGGTTTTATTGCAGCACACTGGTGTAGTAGCTGGGTCAAGGGACAGATGAAGTCATGTTACTATGGAGACAAGATGCCTGGGTGCCAAAAGAACAGCAAAGGGGATAAAAAAATGTCTTTTCAAGAAAAGCAATCCCTAGTTACTGTGTGTAGATCATTCACCATATTACAAAAGAGAGTGGTAACAGTGCACAAGTCACAGTTATAGTGAAGTGGAAACATCATAGTGGAGGGTAAGAGTTTGACCAAAGCGAGAATAGTTCTTTAGTATAATCCATGATGGACTGAAAATGCACTTTTGAAGTATTAAAGATTACTTAGAAAGTTGGGGCTGCGTGGAGACCTCATAGCAGCCTTCCAGTATCTGAAGGGGGGCTATAGGGATGCTGAGGAGGGACTCTTCATTAGGGACTGTAGTGACAGGACAAGGGGTAACAGGTTCAAACTGAAACAGGGGAGGTTTAGATTGGATATGAGGAAGAAATTCTTTACTGTGAGGGTGCTGAGGCACTGGAATGAGTTGCCCAAGGAAGTTGTGAATGCTCCATCCCTGGCAGTGTTCAAGGCCGGGTTGTATGAAGCCTTGGGTGCTATGGTTTAGTGTGAGGTGTCCCTGCCCATGGCAGAGGGTTTGGAATTGGATGATCTTAAGGTCCTTTCTAACCCTAACTGTTCTATGATTCTGTTTCAGACTTATCTCAGAAGAAAGGTTTTATCAAATTAGCTTTGAAATTTGTTTCTGTCTTGCTCCTAAACCTTTGACTCCTCCAAAGCTTAGGGATGACATTGAAATATGGAAAAAAATGAAGGAAAAATCTCATTTATCTTCATGGTTTTTTAAAAGTCAGAAAACTGTGACCTCTAGAGAGCATCTCATCCATTTCACTGTGCTCAGAGAGGCAGCTAGAGCAAGTTGCCCAGGACTCTGTGCTGCTCAGTTTTGAATATCTCTTCACCTGGAGACTTCGCAGCCTCTCTGGGCAACCTATTCTAGTGTCTGACCACCCTCACAGCAAATAAAAAGGGCTTATTCTTGTTTTCAGATGAAATTTCATGTGTCTCTTTAGAAAGTCACTGTCTCTTGTCCTACCAGTGAGCACAGCTGAGTCTGGTTCCATCTTCATTCCCTTCCGTCAGGTATTTATGCACAAGGATAAGATCCCCCCAGAGCCTTCTGTTCTCCAGGCTGAATAGTCCCAGAGATTTCTCAGCCTCTTCTCGTGTGAAAGATGCTCCCATCCATTAAGCATCTTCTTTTGGTCCCTTGCTGGACTCACTCCAGTATGTCCATGTCGTTCTTGTACTGGGGCAGCAAGCGCTTCACCCAGTGATGTTCATAAGCCACCAGTGCTGTGCAGAGGGGAGGGATCCCCTCCCTTGTCCTGCCATGTAGCTAAGGTCCTTAGTGCCATGGGGCAGTGGTGGCCTTGGCAGTGCTGGAGAATGGTTGGACTGGATGATCTTTACCAACCTAGCTGATTCTGTGGTTCCATTTGCCATGTGTGCTCCTCACTGTCTTGTGGTCAGCTTGGTTCTGGCAGGGAGATGGTGAAGCTCAGTCCTTGTGTTCAAATTCCTTTTGAAGTGCTTGACACAAAGGTCTTCTATTTTTGCTTTTGTGTCTGTAAATTAAAACCCCAAAATATACCAATCCTTTAAAGGCACTTTGGTATTTTAGAGGGTTTTTTCATCATGAAACACTCAACTTAATGCATTTTCCATTACTCCTGGTTTTTATGCTGAAAATATCTGGTGATCTGTAAAAACATGCAACAGCCAACATGAAACATAGTTTGTTCTTCAGTGCCTGTATGATGTGTAAGCTGTGATGGTTCCAACTCCATATTGTCTCAGTTCAGCTTTTCTTGAAGCCTGAATAACAAGGCTAAAGAGGGTGTTGCATTTCTTTTTCTTTGTTCTGATTACTCTTTGTCTTTTTTGCAATGGAAACAAATTCATTTGCCCATGAAAAGGAAATAACAGTAGTTTGAGAAGTCTTTGCTTAAAGTCAAGGCACCTCATGGGGAAAACGCTCCTCCATTTTATCATCGGACTTGAAACTGGATTTTGAAGGCAATGCTTTCTGAAGCTTCAAACTTCAACAAGATAGAGATTTCTCCCTTCCCCCTCACTGTTAGTCTTATCATAGAACACTTTAAGTTGGAAGGGATCTTCACAGTTCAGGTAGTCCAACTCTGCTGCAATGGGCAAGGAGATCTTCAACTAGAGCAACCTAGATCAGGTTGCCCATCTTGGTAGGAATGAGTGAAAATCACTGCTTATACTCGGAGACCAGGTTGATAGGATGGCATCTTTCTTTTGTTGCTGGGCAAAATGTTTTTTGCCATATGTTTCATAGGGATTTTCATTTTGTATATCTGGGTTTCCCAAAAACATGGGATGTGGTTTCTTTATCTGCTCCCAAACCTGCAGGTAGAGATGGAGCCCTTAGCTATGTAGTTGCTGTTCAGCCTGGAGAAGAAAAGGCTGCTTGGAGACCTCAGAGCAGCTTCCAGTATCTGAAGGGGGCCTATAGGGATGCTGGGGAGGGACTCTTCATTAGGGACTG
>JBCJKH010049165.1:9327-30403 GCA_039877255.1 Loriculus beryllinus
CATGAAGTGTAAGGGAATCGGTCCAAAGGATGGTGCTGAGCACTGAGCTAAAGCCTTCACAGCAAACCTTTGGGGCTGGCTGCTGCCCTTGCAGACCTTGCAGACCTGGCTGACAGCACAGGGCCATTTCTCTGCCTGTCTGCTGTTGTCTGGAGTAAGTAAAGCTCTGAAGCCATGGAATGTCTGCAGGGAAAGTCTCACTAGAGCCCAGTGAGAAGTTTCTACTGAAGAGAGCAGAGAGGGAATGGCTGCATTCCATCAGCATCCAGCAGGCAGAGGTGCTTAAAGGTTGCGCTTTGGTGGAGAAGATCCCCATCAGGAGATAAAGGGCACTGAGAGGAGCTTCCCAGCCTGCTCAGTCATACTCCAATGCAGCAGCCTCTTGGCAGACTGCAGGGAGAACAAGACACTGCTTGACCCCAGTAGCACAGTGTGTGCTGGGGCTCACATCTTCCTGCTTGCCCACAGCTGAGCAGAGGCGTCTGACCCACCACTCCCAATGGGGGCAAGAATGGGATCAAACCCAGGAGGGATTTCAGCAACCCACATGGCTCTGGACCGGTGTTTGTCCCACTGTTCATCATTCTCTTCAGGGGCTGCTGCCAAGTGCCAGGCAGGAGCCAGGTCCTGTTCATGCCATGTTGGAAGAGCTGCAGACAGGGACATCCTCAACAGCCCCTCTACCAGCTACGCAGCCTCTGCAATTTGCAGCCTCAGTCTCCTCGCATTTAAATGGCAAGGAAGGGTTTTCCCTTTCATTCTGCCTTTCTCCAGTTCTTGCTTCGTGTCTCCTTTGCTTTTTGCCTCCTTTATGCACTCTTTCCCTGTAGTGCCTTTTCCCCTGTTTCCATTCCCTCTTACAGCACTGATTACTTGTATATCCTTTTCCAAGTCCCTTCTGTCCACATGTCATCTCTTCTCTTGTGCAACGAAGAGGTAGATGCAGGAGAGAGTGTTGTGGACAATGCATCTCTACTGAAGAGGTGTGATGCTTTCTCCTCAGTTGAGGTGAGGAGACAGACAGAAGGGAAGTAGAAGAGACCATTCCTGTTTCAGGAATCACTGCGGTGGCACATCTGTTCCTTCAGTGTCCCCTGGGAGTCCTCTGTAGAGACCAGGACCCTCCAAGAGCCACTGCTGGCCACATCAGCTAACACTGCAGAAGTGGCCTTTCTAAACGCCAGCCTTCCTGATGACTGGTCCCTGGGGCAGTACTGATATAACAGGTTTCCAGCCCTGCTATTCAATGTATGTTTCTATGGATGTGGTGCTTCAGGTTCATGAAAAGGGACGGTCCTTTGCAGATGAAGAATCTACCAGTGAAGGTGGTTCATGAGCTGGAGACCTTGCTCAGCCACAAATTGCCTGTGACACGTCAGTGAAATTAATTCTTTGGGCCTTGGTATGCAATTTCTCCTCCATAAAGCCATGTTGGGGGGGGGTGAAAGTGTGTGGGAAGTGGAAGCATCCCACTGCATGAGGTGCTCCTGCATCCGCACTGCTCATAGGGCAATAGGAAAGGCGCCCTGGCTGTCGCATCATTCCAATGACAGGTGGGATTTCAATGAGGGGACCATATTGGTGGGACACCTTCACCACCATGGTGGGATCACTGATGTTGCTGGGGAGGGATTTTGCTGGATGGTATCCATCCCATGCATGTACGGTAAGGAGTAAGAGAGGGGAAGGCCTGTCTGCAGCAGGATCCCCAGCATGAGAGCCAGGGCCAGCTTTTGTCCCCTGCCCAGCCCGGGGGCACAGCACTGGTATTGTCCTGCCTGGGAAAATGGGAGGGGATCCCTGTGAAATCTTTCCATACAGTAAAGCAGCGTCAGAGCAGGGGAGCGAGGGGGGAACGGCACAGACAGTCAAAAACACACACACACATACACACACACACACACCCCCCCCCCAGGCAAACAATACCCGCAGTGTGCTGAGGGAAAGGGAGACCCATGAATTGGGAGTTTGATAAGGATTTTCTCCAGCGCGTGCCCGCTCTCTCAACGGCCCCTTCAGTTTTCCCAACACCCCCCTTCCCCCCCTTTTCCCTCTCCGTCTTTCTTGTTTGGGCCTCAAACAGTGCGCCGTCTTTGTTCGGGATACAGGTGAACGGCAATCATGTGATGCACACACACAAAAACAGGCTTTTTAAGAGCGTCCAGCTTGCTCCAGACCCAAAGACGGGAGAGGACACCCGGGCCAGGAGGAGCTGAGGCGGCGGCGGTGGTCCTGATGGGGACGGCCACTGCGACGGACGAGCAGGCACTGCAGCCTCTGTGCAAAATCCCCTTCCCATGGAGGTGGGCATGTGAGGCAATGAGGGACAGGAGGGGTGGAAAGGGGGGAAAAGTTTGGGATTTGGGGGCTGGAGGGGGTCTTACGCATGCCTACTTGCCTGTGTTGGGCAGGCTGGTGGGGGCTTGCGCCGGCCATGATGCTTTGGGAAGGACCATGCCAACATCAAGGCAGAGAGGGAGGTGCAGAAGACTCCTCTTGTCTCCTTGATGGGGAGGGGAGATGGGTTTCCAGTGCCAAAGTCAAGCCCTCAGCCCTTCCTGGCTCCCACGTGGGATTTGCATCTTCACCAGCATGAGCCTGAAAGGGAGGTGAGGAAGAGGAGGGTGGCCAGCCCTCCTGATGGAAAGGGGGAATGTCTCCCTGCCTGAGCTGTGGTGCTGAAGGGGTTTGCTCAGTCCCACGGTAGCCTAGGAGCGAGAAAGGGAGAGGACAGGGCAACCCAGGCAGTCGTGGAACATTGGAAGGGATAGTTGACCCTTGCTGGAAGTCCTGCTCCCCTGGCCAGAACCAGTGTATCCAGCATGCCCAGTGAGGACCGCATGCCCCCTTTGGTGTGGAGATGCCACAAGGCCCTTTTACCCTTGATCAGCATGACCATCAAATAGTTGGGAAGCTGGTTACTTGGTCCTGGGAGGAAATGGAGGCTCTAGAGGGTTTGGCCATGTGACCGTCTGAGCCATCCACACAGCAAGTCAGGAAAGAACTGGAAAAATAGCAAGGTTTCGAAAGATTATTGTCTTCATTTGAAGATGGCCTGCGTGTGATGCTCCAAGGACAAGAAGGGATGAGTAAAGGGAGAGGCCACCATCATGCTTGGAAAACCTATGGGTCTGCAGCTGGTTTCACTCGTGAGACATCATGGGACATGACTGATAGCAGCCCGTGAGAGGTCGGGACCAGGACGTACCCTTTGCCGGAGCACGCAAGCCCAGCCCTGTCTCCGCCACTTCCTCATGCCCTTCTCTTCAGATTCCTCACCGATCCAATGTCACGACCGCCCTTCCAGGCTCCCAGCCTGTAGCTTGCTTCCATGATCAGGAGGAGCAGAGAATGCCCAGAGCCCATATTTGTGTTACCATTCATGATTCTGTGGCAGCTGTGATCTCCAAAGAACCCTTCAATTTGCCATGTGCTATAGGCATCCTTCCAACAGGGAGACGGGCACAGGGACCATTGCCGGGCTCTGGGCTACACCACCCCTCACTGGTTTTGACTGATGCTCCCAGTAGCAGTCCTACACCTTGCCAGATGTGAACTGGATGCCCGTGAGGCAGCACAAGGAGAAAGTGTTGCGGGGTCCCTGAGGGAAAGCAAAGAGCTGGCAGCATCAAACCGTGTCCGTGGGGTTACAGGACAGCCATCTGCAGCGAGTGTGCAGGACTTCTTGTCATGGGGTACCAGGGGAAGCAAAAGGAAGGCGATGCCTGGAGTCCTTCACTGCCTGACCAGTGTGAATTGTCACCCTAGTGTCCTACATGGGGCAGCTAAAGAAACCTTGCAGTGGCTGCCCTCCTCCGGGGTTACCTTCCCCATGTGCGACAGGGTGATGCCGATCAGCGCATGGCCCTGTGCTCCTATCATCCCAGCATGGAATGGGAGTTCTTGGGAAGCCGGTTTGGGACTGGGACTGGGACATGGTTGCAGAGTCCCACCTGCCTCTGGAGCAGGAGAAACCTCGTTTCCCCTCCAAGGAAGGCATGGTGAGGGATGCAGGTGCAGGGAACCACAGCACTTCTGCCGCTGGTGTGCATGCCTCGATGCAGCCAAGCAGGAGATGATGTTCAGCAGCATCCTGTGCTCTTAAAGCAGTGGGTTATGGTGCCAGCTGCTTCGGAGAGGGGATGTAGGGAAAACCTTGGGGAAAGGAGAGAGAAGAATCACTGCTGAGCATTGCAAAGACCCCAGGCAGCTCCTGTCCTGTCTTCCTGGACAGCCCAGTGTTTCATGGGCATGGGTGAGGACTTGTGATAGCTAAATGGGACAATTTTCCTGCATTACTCGGGCCTGGGAAGATCAAAGAGGAACGGGACAAGCGTATCTGTCTGCTACCTCCTTTGATGGGTGGCACGAGCCTCCCAGGCCATTAACCCCATCATCTCCTGCTGGAGAGGCCAGGTCTACTTCCAAAAACGGGACCTCAAAAAGTGAGCACTGAAGGGGTGGGAAGCTGGGGGAGAAGGGGATGGATGGGGTTTGCCTTTTCTCACACGGAGTCTGGCATGTCATGTGTGATGTAATGGAGGGTGCTCTTGGTCTGCATGAGAGAGGAGAGATGCCCAGAGGGGAGAGGAAGGGAATTGTACAGGACTGGGCAGAACAACCAGAAAAGGGACCCTCCCGATAGCACCTGTGGCTGTAGCAGCGCTGAGTGACCCCAGTGGGTGTCTGAAGCAGACCCGGGTGATCTTCACCCTCTGCCAGTTCTCTGGCTGCAGGGAGGCTCCTGGGGAGCCGGGGGAAGGGTTAAGTCAGGAAGGCTTCAGCCCGCTGCCTTGGCCCCTGTAATTCCTCCAGAGAGTAGGACTGGGAGAACAAGGAGCCCTTTCTGTTCACAGGAATTAATAGCAAAGAGTCATCTGGGGTGTCATTCAAGCCCTGATCAGCTCCCGGAGGAATGCGAGGGAGAGCAAGTGAGGGAGCACAGCCCGAGGCAGAGGCACCAAAGCAAGGGCAGGAGCAGTTTGGCTGGTAACCAGCGTTACCGGCTGGCATTTGGGGAGCAGGACCCCTTCACCCCAGCCTCCATGCCCCTCTGTCCTGTGCTCACCAATGACACCCATTCTCAGAGGGCTGCCACCAGCTCCTAAGCTTGTCCCTTGTTACCCATCACTTTGTATTGGGAAGGGGGGAGATGTCCCAAGCCATCATCACCACTGAGCCTGGAGGGATGGACCAGGCAACCAGGCGCCAGCACAACCCCACTGCTCTCATTGTGGACATGAACTCCAGCGGACACTCCCTCTGCAGCCTTCAGCCTGTGGTGACCGTGGGGTTTGTCCTCCCAAGCAAGCTTGCCCATGGAAAGGATCTCCAAGGAGCCCTCAAACACAGCAGGGGACATAGGGTAGTAGCTCAGGGGCGCACAAAGTTCAGTGCTGAAGCCTTTGCTGCTGGATCATCTTGCCCAAACTATCTCAGTCATTGGAATTTCAGGGGAAAAAGAGCAGGTCAAGGAGTTAGCACACTAATGTTTTATGGTGCTGCTTCATGGCCACACAGGAAGGCTTGAAAGTGCTGCGTGGTGACACTGCAGTGTTGCCTGTAGTGGCAATCAGCCACAGTGAGACAAGCAGAGATTTTGGCTACATCTCTACTAGCTGGGAAGAAGACCTTGGAGTGGTCCATCCTGTTCTATGGCCTCATCTCTGCCCGCATCATGGAAGGCCCACATAACCATGCCTGGTAGCACAAGATGACCCAAGGCAACACGTTCAACCCTAGACAATGGGGTCTTCAGGTCTGCCACATGGGGTGTGATCTGAGCTGACGGTGAGTGCAGTTCAGGCAGACACATCTGTGTGAGATGCAGACAGAGCCATGCAGGAGTGCACGAGTTGCTTTTGCTGGCCAAAATGCATCTCACGAAAGTTCTCCTTCCTCCCCACACACACCAGGTCAGTGCAAAACCAGCTGTAAGCACATCTCAGCATCCTCCAAGAGATGTACAGTGCTACCGGGATGGATTCCTCTGTCCCCTCCCCAATCCTGGTACCACCGCCACCACTGCCGCCACAATGAGTGCGCCTTGTCATAGAGGGGTTAATAAATGATGCAAGAAAGGGGCTCTTTAATGCACAGTGACCTTTGGCCTTTCATAAATCACAGTGTTGGGCTGCAAGTGAGCGGGGGGCGCGAGGCAGTGGGGGGAGAGGACGGGAGGGGGTCCCTGCAGCTGCGCCACGGAGTTGACATTGTTCCCACCATCACTAAAGTGCAACAAATCCCTCTATTGTGTTCCTGGTTTATCTGGTTCCTCTTGTTTATTAGCAGAGGTTGTTTGGCGCTGGCTCCAGCCCTGGGCGGGTGGAAAGAGTGTTGGCACGCACCAGAGGAGGGGAGGGAGGGAGTGGGGGGGGGATTGGGATGGGAGGATGAGAGCAGTTCATCAATGGCTGTATTGTCCCATCTTTTTTGTTGCTCCTGTAATGATATGTCCGAAAAAAGGGGATTAAATAAAAAAAAAAAAAAAAGAGGGGGAAGGAGGGGGGAGATGAGAGAGGGAGGGAAAGGCAAACGGCACAGAAGGACTTGGTGAGAATGGCCAGTCTGGGCCTGCAGCGGATGCTGTTGCAGCTGGGGAGGATGGATGGGTCGGGACAGAGCTGCGACGGGGCTGCTCCGTGCCTTTATGCTGCTTATTCAGGTCGGGAGTCGTGAGCCCCAGTGGCTCGGGCTGGGCCCACCCGGGCCAACTCTATTCATGGCCAGCGGGGACCACGTGTCACAGGAGTGAGGGGCTGGGGGTGGCAGGGAAGGGGGAGGAAGGCTGTTCTTTACATCCCTTGGGTCTGAACTTGCCTTTGTACAGAAGAGGTGGTTGGGGAGTACAGAATCTTCTCAAAGCATTGGCAGCATCCTTCATCCCACTTGGTCATCATCCCCCAACCTACCCACTTATCATGAGAAGTACCAGTGCCCCTTCCCAAATTCCCAGTTTTCTTGCACCCAGATCTTGCTCACACTTGCATTTTTTTCTCCTGGAGCTGCCTGTGGACACGTGCCCATGGAAAGCTCCACTGGTTTTCATAGGGAGCAGCAGGACAGTGCTGGAAGATGGTGGCACTTTGGTCACCACTTTACCTAAAGCCAGATGACAGCACAGGTAAAACTGACACAGCCACAGCTGCCTTTTGCTACCCATGGAGCTGAATGGATGCAAACACCCCTAAGAGGTGCACGTCCCGCCATAAACAGCCTTTTTGAGGTCAGAGTGAACTATATTGAGGTAAGAGTAAAATTCTATCTGGGATGCACATGGACCTCTTTCTAGTTCACCTCAGGATGAACTGGTTTTAACCCAACCACACCAACCATTTCTACTCCAGTGTGTCCATCACATTAGAGGTGTTGCATGGGGGCACCGTACATGCACAAGAGCTCAGAGACTGAAACGCTCTGCTGAACTTTAAATAGCAAGTTTTATTTGGTGGTTATTAGGCTCTTGTGTCTGACCTCGCATCTTTCAACCTGGGTCAAGTTTTAAATGTAAAATGCTGATTTGAAATAAAATGTCAGGAATTCCCTTTGAAAATGTCCATTCACAACATTTTGGCATTTAGAAAACAGAATAACTCAGGAAGATTGTCTTGAAATGAAATGGTTTAATATTTTAAACATCCTCCTCCCACACTTGCTTTCCAGCCAGCAGTACTTGTTGAATTTGGCCTGGATCTGCAATTGGTTGCATTCCTCTGAAGACCCATTTCTTGGCAAATCATTTATCAATAAATGCTTCCCCTACCAGTTATTCCCACTCTTGGATGATGCCACATCTTTCCCATCTCTGGTAGGTGTCAGTGCCTCCACAAGGTGCTGGAATGTGTTTGGATTCTTAGTTCCCCCAAGTGCCATCTTGCCTGCAGTAATCTCAGGCCTGCCATCAGCCTGTGCCACCCGTTCCCTGCGGGTCAGGCGTGAAGCTCTAGCTTTGTGGCCTTAAAGACTAGAGGCTTAAACTCATGTAATGTGGTCACACATGTTCGTGTGGCTGCTGCTTAGGGTGTTTCTAAAGGGACACATGAGGAGCTGGACTGTGAAGGTCTGAGGCTATAGAAGTGAAAGGGGGGCTTGGAATGGGCCTTACTCTCCCTTACTGCAGGGATGCATGGCAATCCTTTTCACCTGAGTGGAAAATGATGTGTGTCAAAACTGAGAAATATTGCTGACTTGATTAAAGGTAATGTTTTTCAGGCCCTCTTTTCCCATGTAAACATAAAATGAGAGCGTGAACCATCCCAGTGGCCACACAGAGATGAGTGTTCCTGCTCACTTTCTCCTTTGCCTATCACACCCCTTCTCCAGCACAAATCTGATTGGCTTCTCCACTATAGGGAGTTCCCAGACTTAATTCTGTCTTCACTCAGTCAGATATCCAACAGGCACCTCCATACCCAATGTCATCCAAAGCATCTTCATGTAACCTCTGAAAAGAAAGAATGAATAATTCCTACCCTCAGTCAGGATCACTACTTGTTCAGATGAAACAGCCAGTTTCAACCTGTCCTTCCTTTCCTCCAGTCCAGTGCAAGGGGGACTTCATAGGACTTTTGGATTACAAATATGAAGAGTTACAAGACTTTCCTTGGAAAAATCTGGTCACGCAATGAGTTTAGCAACTGGAAACAGAGTAAAGTTTGCTTGTGCCAGCTTGAACTGGTGGCACCATTAACCCTGCACCTGAGCTGGATAGTCACAGGGATATATCAAAGCCAAATCCTCTTCTGAGACTGTCATCTCTCTATATTCCTCATAGGCAGTTTAAGTTTTGCCTAACCTAAGGCTACCTACCAGTCTCACCAGCCCTCGCAGCAGGTGGCACTGGTGACTTTGAAGGAGATGCTCTTGTCTGCCCAGAGTAGGCCATGTCACATCACAGAAAGGACAGAGCTCTGCAACCTGGATATTACAGCAGGCAAGTGCATCCCTGAGTGTCCTCAAAGACAAAGACTAGCCTGAGCTGCTTCCCCAGACAGCAGTATCTGGATCACACCATAGATGATCTCAAGAGCGATCAGCGGGTAGTAATGAGGACCGGTTAGGCTGTGCCTGCAACGCACAGTTGTTTGCAGCAGGGAGCACCTCTCCTTCCACATCAACAGATAATGGAAAAGAAACTAACTTCTCACCATGCACATCATGCACACGAGAAGGACATCTGATCCCAGCCAGTGCGGGAGGCTCTCCTCGGACACTGAGGTCTCCGCTGTGCTCACGGTGGGCCTGACTCTGCTTTCAGTGGCATCCCCTGGGGAAGGGACAGGACTGTGGCACTCGCCATGAACTTCCCTGTCTGAGCAGTTATCAAGAATCTTACCATTAGATTTTGCTTTCCAAACCCCAGGGAAGTTCAAGGAATCGCTTGTCCACCGGCAATGGTCTGGGAGTTTTTAAATGACGATCAACATTAGGCTGGACGTTCCTAACAAGACCAGACAAAGTTCCTAATCAAGAGGTACATTTGGGACATTTTAAACCCAAGTGCCACATCTTGGGAACAGCACAGCCCCTGCACCTCCACAGAGAGCTGCACCCTGTGTGTTTTGCTCTGAAGCAGAGGGGTCACAACCCATTGCCCCCTGAGATGCAAGACACGGTGACTAGAAGAGCATGGCACTGTTTGCTGAGCATCTCAGCCCAGATGGGCACCAGGACTCCCCGGCACCACCGGCTGCAGCAGTGCACTGCCTGGAGCACAGCTGCCTCCTGTCCCCTCTGTCCCCTCTCCTCCCTACCCCCAGGAAGACCACACAGCACCCATGGTCCCCTGGCCACCACCATGGCCCCTCCATCAGGGGTCCCCTGCTCACTGGTCAGCTCTGTTTGAATCAAGGCATGAGAATTTGTACCTCATCCACACAATCATCTTGCCTTTTCCCCCACAGCCATCAAAATCCTTCTTCCCTGCCTCCCTCTTTCTCCTTCCCGCCGCCTCCCCCTTCTCTCCCTGGAACTTCCCTGCAGCTGCAGAGCTGGCCAGACAATCGAGTGTTTTAGAGAAATACATTTTTGGGCTAATTTGCCATGCATAAGTGTTTCTCTTACCCTTTAAAGGCAGGGAACAAAGAGCACATTCTCCGGGAGCTCTGCCCTGTTGTGAGCAGCCCTGCAGCTGTACAGCGCTGTGCTACCCTCCGCTCTCCTGCTCCACTCTCTGCTAGCTGTGTGAGGAGATAGGGCTCTGCTTCTCCCTGGGACAACACCATCTCCTACCCATCACTACACGTTTCTGGTTTATAAAAGCAGAGCCAGAACAAGGAGGAGGGAAGGGACTTGGCAGCACTGTCACCTAGACTGACTTGCCAGGTCATCCACGTACAGTATTTTATGTTGAGACATTGTTTATTGGGAAATAGTCTGAATTTCCCTTTATTTGAGGCTTAATCCTGTGTCCGAGTATTTATGTTATCACTTCAGTAAGTCACACTGGCAATGCATTACACACACTACTCTAGATTGCGTGAAATTCTGCACTATCAGGGCAACCTAGTCATTAATAAAGTCTCACGTGTGAGTTTTTCAGGCCCTATTAACTCACTTCAAACACCAGCAGCCATCCCTCATTTAGGAGTTTCTCAGAGCATTTTCCTTTTTAAGGCTTCTTCAGGAAGAAGATGCAGATGTTCTGGCATGAACCGCTCACAGGTTGTAAAAGGAGATGGCCCAGAGCTGTTGGACACTGAGGAGCTAAAGATTTTTGTCAGCCTTTCTGCGATCCTATTTCAGCACTTGCTGAATAATCTTTTTCCTACCCATGGAAAGTTGGTCCAGCAAATGGCTTCCTAAATGATGCAATAGGTTCTAGTAAAAGCAGAATGGGGCTTTTAAACCAGTGAAGTCATTTGCAGCACTGTATCCCAGCAAACTCTTCCCATCAGCCTACTCCAGCCTAACTCAGTCCAAAGCAATCCTGTTTTCATCTCCAAATCCAACACAGTGTTAAGGCAGCTAATCCTGATGGGTCTAGCCTGCCCAGAACATGCCCATCTCAAGATGTCATCTCAGACCTGCATTCAGATTGCACTCGGTCCATGTAAGTTTAGCTCAGTCAGATCAAAACCAGTGGAGGCCAAGCCAGCCATACCCAGGCCATTCTGAGCAAACTCAAACCATGCTCAATTCAGAGATTTGTATAGTTCAGCCTGTCCAGCTGCACTCAAAGTCTAACCCAGTAAAGGGGTAAAGCAGGATGTGCCAGCTGCAAGGCAACAGAAGCTCAGCTCCGAGACACTTGAACTGTGCCTTCAGGTAGAAATGCCTGTATCTCACAGAGGTCATCATGGCTTTAAGAGCTTGTGGCACTTGATCTCAAACAGGTTAACAGCCTCGGTCCCCCTGAAACACCCTGCACATCATACCCGTACAGATGCACCCATTCTTCAGTTCTCTCTCACATGTTGTGCCCTATTGTTTTGCCTCCAGCAGATCCTCTTGACTCTAATCCAGATGGATCTCTTGCAAAAAAAGAAAAAATAAAAAGTAGGGACTTTGTTTTGAAATTATTCCATCCCTTTCAAGAATAGATAGGAAAAGAGGGAGAAGAGAGAGGAGGAAGGGAAGGGCTTGGGGAAACATGTAATGCAGGAAAAGTTGAAGGTCTTATGGACTGGAGACTAAGATTCTGAGCATCTAAGCTAGGAAAGGCTAGTCTGGAAGAAATGATAGCTGGAGAAATATACAGTAGAAGACGGTGTAGGTGGCAACACCACCCAAGTGGTAGGAGAGTGGGACAAGTCAAGCCTCACCTGGCACAGCCCACTATGTCCTGGAGTTCCTTCCTCCCTGAGCAAGGTTGGTAGCGATATGGATGTAAGACCTCAGTGACATAGGAGGCTGTTAATGGAGCCAAGGCTCAAAGACATGTATTTGTTGATAGTGTGGTGGCACTTACTCTACACAGAACACCACCCAGTCTTAGCTCAGCTGAGATCTTAATGCTCTAAGACTCCTGCCTTGCTGTGCTACTGTGAATGAATTGTATGAGGAAGCAGTGGAGAACTTTGGGTTTCTTAGTTCCCAAACTGCATTTCAAACTCCAGGACTTGCTCTTCTGACTTCACAAGTGACTTCAGCAAGTGCCAGGCAGGTATTAAAACCACAGTGCCAAGAAAAAGTCAATTTCAGATGGAATTGGAGCTGCTATAGTGAAAATCCCACTGAGCAATGGGTTTAATTGTATTTACCATCTCCCTGTAGGAGACTGAACTTGAACATCACTGTGTGATGTGCCCTGGCAGAGCTGCGAGGCACATCACACAGCACAGGTGGTCTGAGTGGCACAGGCAGGTTGGAAGCCAAGAACGAGTGCCAACACAAACATCCCAAAGCCCCAGAAGGAGCAAAATTCAGCTCCAGCCTTTGTGGTTACCATCTCCATAAGCCAGAAAAAGGGAGATGATAGAAAGGAGAGGAACGAGAGGGAGAAGTTTGGAGAATGGGGGGGGGCTGGAAGCCTGCAGGCTTCTGTGGCCACATGATTATCCTGGTTGTTTTCAAAGCACTACTCTAACGCACACGCACAAGTCCCATGTGATTGCTTACTTATGAAAGCACAGTCGTAATGTGTGCATCTCACATCCGCTCAGCAGCCCACCTGACTGCGGGTTCCATGGGCCCCCCCTGCACCCTCCCCATCTCTGCCATCCAGCCAAGGGGGATGGATGACCCGTGATGGGTGGACACTGCTCCTGTCCTGGTGAGGTGGGGAAGCACAGAGGAGGATCATCTTCCATTTTCCAAACGTCTTTTGCTTCCCCTTTGCCTGGCCCTGTGAGAGGAGGCTCCAGATGCAGGGTGCTGTCCTTTCTGTACTGTCATGGGGAAAAAAAGCTTTGATCTGACTGTCTCACTTCTTCTAATTTACAGAGCACCTGGAAGCAAGCTCAGGTACAAGCTGACATGGTGCATGCTGATATCCCACTTTTGTTCTGCAAATAGGTGCAGCTTCTCTTCACTTGGGTAGAACTTCTTCTCTTACCATCATCACAGAAGTCCTCTTTCACCCAAAGGTTCACTTGATAAGACAGGAAGCCTCCTTAGAAAGGGCAGGGAGGAGAGTAAGGGAGAGTGTTCACAGTGAAATGAAGCTGGTTGTTTCTTTGGGAGTGGAGACTTTCACCTACCTTCAACTCATCTGTAGAGAGAACCCCTGATCAAATAAAATTGCTCTTCACAGTCAAAGGGATGTTTGAGACATGAGCAAGCTACAAGACATGAGCAAGTGTGTGAGAACAGAGTTTTTGAAGTCCAACAGTAGGAACTGAATTAACAGAGGTTGTGATGGGACAAGTTAATGCTGCAGTAAAAAATACATTTTATGGTTGGTGTTTTCTTTTCTCTCCACAGCCTGAGGCACCAATGTCCCTAGATAAAAATTTCTATGGAAAAGATTTATAACCTCATATGCTGCAAAAAAAACCCTTCAGTGATCTTTGCCAAAACCAAAGCTCCTATGAGAGAAGGACATCTGACATTTTAAGACTTTGGTATGGTCAAACCACCGCACGTCATTCCTACCTCCTCTTCCCAGACAATAAATCCTTGGCTTAAATTGCCCAAGAGTCAGCATCTCTACCTCACCACACAGATTATGCCTCACATGGCCATACCTCTTTCCTGCACACTCAGTAAATCGCCTCTATGAAGGGTTAATTCAACCAGGGCTTTTTACTCCAAGTTGTTTTCCAAGTAGCTGAGAGAATAGGTCTCTTGTTACAAACATGGCTTCTGGGCATTTGGTGATGCTTTCCCTTTTCTTTCTCTCTGTACCACAAAAGAATCTTTTGTTCTCTTGTCCCTCTGTCTCATTTACTCTCCCCCACCCTGCTCTGCCTCTTCCCTCCATTGGCTGCCAAGTGACTAAGGAATGGCAAAAAATGACCATAGCACAGTCATGGCAAATATTTCTTCAGCTATTATCTGATAGAGACCTTGAGCATCTATGTGAAGGGCCCTCTGCCTTCCCTCGGGCTTCTCCTAGAGATGGGGAAAAATGAGTCAGACACAACAGGGCAGGATATAAGTCAAATCAGCCCAACATACTAATGGAAATGTCTTGCAAGTGGAGTCATGGTGCCTGTTTCAGGAAAATCAAATGATAGGGACCCAGAACTGGCAGGATGCCAGTGGCAGCTTCAATGGGTCTAGATTTTTATAGGAACTCTGCATTTCTTAAAAAACACATGGGAGGCACAAAAAAGTCGCTTGCTTGCCTCCACATTTACTGATTCAGCTCTTTGTAAGCTGGAGCAGACACTTTGTTAGATGGGTTGTGATGTCTTTACTTTCTCCATACGACTGACGTAAATGTTTTTGTGCATGATCTCCTACCACAAAAAAGCTGTGGCACATCCCCGTGGGACGTCATGTCTTCCCACACACCATTAAAATTATACGTCAGGCATTCCCATAGGCATCCTAGCTATAGTCTTCTCCTTGAACATACTGCTTCACCGAATTAGTTTACACATACAGATATGTAACAGTTCACATGACACTAAAGTCACTGCAACTTCCACAATGACCTTTCTGAAACAGAAATAATTCCCCAGCCAAATTCCCACCTCCCTACCTTTTAGAGCATTCGGATATATCCTACACTGATACTGCCTTCTGAAAGAAAACAAAATTCTTTGGTCTCACCTGAAGCAAATCTCGCTGTTTCTGCCCTTCTGCTCATCTTCTTCTCTAGTGACCCTTTTTACTCTTCTGACTACCCTTTGTCCCATGTCCATCTCAGTCTGTGTTGTGCATCAGGTGAACACGGCATAAGCTTCCTGGCTCCATCTGCCAAGCTTTCTGCACTCTTCTCTCATCCAGTGCCTCAACTGTTTCGAAAGGCCCTTAAAACAATGTTCAAATTGCAGCCTTACTGACTTCCAGCACACATGCACACAAAACTGAAATGCAGAAATTTTATTCCTGTAGAGAAGGGGAATGGACTATACAGATAAAAGGGCCATTATATTCCCACATTAGAAGGCTTTCTTGTCTGGTGGATTCTAACCAAGCTGGTTAAACCGTCATGAAAACGGTGCACTGACCAGCTCCTTATATGAGTATGACTGTGCCCACAATGAAGATTTACACTAAGTCAACCATATCTGTTTTGAAACTGCATGCAGAGCAGCTTTCATTGTAAAGCATCGAACTCATCTAATATGTAACAATTAAGAAATACATAATAATCCTTTTCCTGCATCCTGATTTGATAGCATCTAAATGAATCCCAGCACAGACACAGAGATTCTCAGTGCAATCCCAGCTGGGCCTCACTGCTTCCACAGTAGCTCTGTCATACGGGGTGCTCATCAGAAGTGTACAGTCAGCCTTAAATCAGTATCTACTGATCACCTCCATCACAAAGGACAACTGAAGCACCCTGAGATGAAGAATGTTACCCCAGAAACTCAATAGTTCAAATGTGCGTCTAATGCTACAGACATAAACCTCTCCACCAAGCAGTGCCCCTGATAAAGCAATGCACTGCTGGATCCTCTTAGAAAGCCCCATGTAGGAATGGTGAAAAAAGGGAAAGGCTTTGATTCTCCCTGGTTCCAATTCCTCTTCACAGGGTGTGATCCCATAGCCCTGCAGTGGAGACTAATCTAGTCAAAGGCATTACACTGCCTAAAGAGCCCCATCAGGGTCGTGTTTGCACCCTGTGGAGACCAAGAGGTCAGCTGTTGAAGTCTCTTTGGAAAAAAGCATCTACCACCATCTCTTTCACAGATGAGAAGCCCAAGGATGGGTTATGGATTCTTGGATAATTCTGGATGAATCAAGAAAAGAGAGGAGGGATAGCTGGATGGCTAAATAAAGCCAATGAGATCACATGTTCCGCCTTTTTATCTGCTTTTCTTTTTCTGCGTTTGGACAATAAAGCTTCCTTTGATACAGAAGAAGAGGGACATAGGGAGTGCAGGGAGAGGGGGTGCCAGAATCACCCCAATGGCCCCTGATCACTTATCCACGCTCCTTAATGTGATGTTCCCACTGACAGAGACAGAAAAAGACAGTGATCTCATGATTCCATAGACGATTATGCAAACAACCTTGGGAGATGAGGGGTGAAGGGGACAGGAAGAGGGGTAAAGAATGATTGAGGAAAGGAGAGAAAGGGAGAGGAAAGGGTATGAGTGACAGAGAGAGGGGATATGGGAAGCAGGACCTTGGAGGGCAACTGTGGATGGCATTAGAAACTGAAGGTCAGAATGCAAAAGAGGATGTGTAGAGGGATTGTAGGGAAAAGGAGAAGAAAGAGGAGTCTTGAGATGAAGGGTAACAGGCCTGGTGGAAGAAGGTTAGGTGTGACATTATATGGCAGGACTGAGGGCAGGATAAGCGGTAAGAGTTGACTGAGTTATCAAGCATGTAGGAATGTGAGGCTGGACTCAGAGACAGTGTGGTGGGATGAGGAACAAGGACTTAATATGAGTATGGGAAGGAAAGGAGGGAGAAGCACCTATGGGGTTGGGAGCAAAAGGGGTACGACTTACTGAAATTTGTTACTTTGAGGCTCTGCTTACACAAAACCAGGTCACCAAATCTGCCAGGAGAATGATCTTGGTTTCTCACACCCCCAGAGCAGATACTAGGAATGTGATAGGGAGAAAGATCTATTACCTGAGGCATTCAGCCATGTCCAAGGGAAGCAGTGATGAGGCAGTGGGGCTGGAAACAGGCAGCCTGGTTTCAACTTTGCCTGGGCTGATCTCTGTGCAGGAGACCTTCACACCTGCACAAAGGAGCACTGTGTGTGTATTATACCTCACCTGCCAGCAGCCTTTTCCTTAAGCCTTCTTCCTTTCCTTCCCTTCCCTCCTACCCTTTTGTTCCTCCTTCCCTTCTTCCCTCACTCCCTCCATCCTTCTTTATTGCCTCCCCACAGTAAGACAAGAGCTCAATACAGTCTGCAGGAGATTACTACCCTCTTCCCCATCCCACCCCAGCAGCCCTTGTCCCTAACCAGTGAAGCAGTCAGGGCCCAGCAGGAGGTTTTGGAGCCCACAGGGCTCCTGTTAGACCAGGAACAAGGAGGGGATGAAGGACTGGGGAAACTACTAGAAGAAAGTGTCTCCCATCACAAGCTGCCATCTCCATATCTCATGACTCCCTAACACTGGTCTGTCCTGGGGGCTCATCACATTTTCCCCCTCGTCCGTCTGCTCCATGGCAGCTAATCAGTGACCCACTGACAGTCTCTGTCCATCACTCGTCTGTGCATGCAATGGGGTAATTAAACCCTGACCCTCCACTCCTTTTATCCATTTCCTTTGCGCAGTTACTCCCCGAAACAGGAGAGGTGAGGGCGTGCTGTGGAGGCTCCTGCCCCAGCCTCCAGCTGTAACGAAGATGTAAAGCACATGAAAGACCCACTGAGAGGAGAAAAATGCTGAGGGGGCAGCCAAAGAGGTATTGAGTAGTACAAATCTTCCCACACGCTTACACTGAGCTCTGCTGACCTATCTCCAACAGGGACCTTTGTAAACCTTCAGCTCTTTATCACCACACCCACAGGTTGTCTAGCATCTTTTCCCTGCCCTCTCATACCGACAGTAAACCTACTCCTCCTCTATGTGTCCTCAGAGCAGTTCTAGATGGGGGTGCCCAGCTCAGGTGAAAACATAGCCTTCCAGGAGCCTCAATACATCCATCTCTGGGCTTGCTCCCCTACACTACCACCCAGCTTGATTTATGTGCCCCAACCAAAGCTTCTGGTGTGAACCCATCACCTCCAATGGGGCTAAGCACAGTGCCTCAGCCCTGGCACATGGAGGTTTCCTCATTAAACACCTGCAAAAAGGCAAAAGGAGCTCTTAGTAGCAGAGTGCACCCCACAGAGCACAGCGGATGGATGCAGTAGCTGGCTGGGACCTGGTGATACTGCTTTTGCCTGCATGGTGGGACAATGAAGGATGCATCAAGTGACAGACCAGAGTCACAAATTGCAAGGAAGTTCTTTTTTTTATATTTTTCCTTTTTTATTATATTTTTCCTTTTTTTTTTTTTTTTTTCCCTGGCTCTCTGGCATTCTACAGAATTTATTACATGGATTGATAAAGAGCCAGAAATGATGCCAAGCAACTCAGACTCTGCTTCCTGCTCCCTACCCCAAGCAGGGAAGCTGCCTCCCTCCCACTCATGAGCAAGAAGGGCTGGGGCCACCCAGGGAAGGGCATGACGGGTAAAGCAATGCCCCCTGAACAATTAAGCACTGTCCCAGGCACTGCACACCCTTGTCCCGGGAACAAAAGAGTCACACACAAGAGACCTGACTGTGAAGCCTCCATCCGCTTTCATCACTGACCCCCGGGGCAGTCAGGGCACAAGGTCAGCCCACTTAAGCTCCAAACTCAGCCAGAAATAGAGCTGGGAAGTGGGCAAGGGTGGCCAAGTGCAGGGGTCCCCAACCATTTGAGGGGTTCTTTGACTGAGCCATTTCATTTCATCAAAGACACGTTTTTTTCTGGAAGGAAAATGGAGAGCGGTGGGTGTGAAGGGGGTAAGGGGGAGGCAGAGCGTTCACCGTGAATTATGACCACTCTCAACAACAGTCTTTTACATTATGGAGGTGAGGAGAGGATGGGGTAATTGGCCATGTTAGACCCATGCATAATGAGGGCAAATCTCTGCCTCTTTCCCACCCTCCACTCTGCCACTGCTCAGGAGATGTGGTCCCTCTTGATATTCCACTGTGGGACCCAACACCCTCAGGGCTTAACCCAAGGACTACGAGCTTTGATACTACCTCTCCAGACTGGCAGTCCTCTCGGGATGGGCCATAGCCTGTGGACATGCCCCTCATGTGAAAAGGCTGAAAGCTGCCTTAAAAATTAAAGCCAAGCCAGGGCTCATGCTTTCCACCTGCAGGGGCTCAGAAAACTCACCAGGCTTAAAGTTGCTGGTTTTTTCAGGCTGTAAATGCTCCTTTTGCATGTATTACTTTCATATAGGTGCAAGCTGGACCTTCCGGGGGACAGCACTAAGCAGTATATTAGTGGTAGGTAAGAAGAGATGCTCCTGAGACCTATCTCCTCAACTAGGAGGAGAAATCTGTGGGGACAAAGTCAAGGGGGAATCAAATGTGTTTGGTGCATATAATCAGTTTAAACTTAAACAGGGGAGATTTAAGTTAGATATAATGAAGAAGTTCTTTACTGTGAGGGTGGTGAAGCACTGGAACAGGTTGCCCAAGGAAGCTGCGGCTGCTCCATCCCTTGGCAGTATTCAAGGCCAGGTTGGACATGAACTTGATCAACCCGGTCTAGTGGAAGTATCCCTTCCCATGGCAGGGGGTTGGAACTAGATTATCTTAAGGTCCTTTCCAACACAAACCATTCTATGATACAGTGCACTGACCATGGAACATTGTCCATTTCACTAGGCTTCTTCCCTCTAGATAAGCTTCTTATAATCCTAAATGTAGGAAATTTCAGAGGAAGGACAATTAAAACACACATGGGGGAGGGGGGAGAGGGAAGGAAGGGAGAGGGAAATACAAAAGAAAAAAAAATAATGCAAAAAACCTCCTACTTTTCACATCAAAAATGTGAAATTTCACTAAGTCAGCCTGAATTCCAAAAGACAGGAATACTGTGTTCTCTGAAACTCTATAGGGCAAATGTTCAGCGCTTGGTGCTCCCATGGGGAAAGATATCTCCACCGTTTTCAAATGCACTGAAGGTTCATCTCATTCTGGGAAGAGTCTGAATACAACAGTGATATGATGTACAGGTTGGGAAATAAGCAGTCAGGTCATTTGTAGCCATGTTTTCAATGTCTCTCACCCCTTCCTCTGTGAGTTGGTAGCCCCAGGATACAAGTGGTTAACAGCAAACACCCACCCAAGTGTATGACAAACCACCCCTGTGTATGACTGTCCCCTACTCCACCTCAGTGAGGCTACCACCACCTCCATCTCCCACCTACACCATCTAAAAGTTCTTGACAGGGGTTTGGAGCACCCAGAAGTGGAGCAGTGACATGGAAGGCAGGCTGTGGAGTGGTGGGCAGGGAATATAGTCCCATACTTAGGCACTGAAAGTTCTCCCAAACCCAGACAACATGGCTGGAGGGACAGGAGTCAAGGAGAATGTTGTCAGCTCAGCGTTAGTTGTGTTGACTCTGACAACAGCAGCAGAAAAGCAGCCAGAAACACAAGATTCAGCAAACAGCCAGTACAGAGAGATGCACCCGAGTGCCAAGAAGCTAACCAGTCATGCAACATGTGATCTGCTCACAGATTCCTTATTACATGTGATGAAAGACAAGCAGAAGGCAGTTGAACTTGCAGGGCCTCGGCTGCCTTTGCAGGGGTTGTCTATTTGGGGGTGGAAAAGTGTCTGTACTTGCAGATTGAGCCCTCTTGATCCAAGCTGTGTTGGTAGACTGAAAGCAGTGAGCCCAGGATAAAGCTTGTGCTTCAAATTGTTGATGCAATGATTAATCTGACCTATTCTTGAAAATTAACAGCTTCCTGGGATTATTATTTTTTTTTACAGGTTGGCTAGCCTTATTTTTTTGAATTTTAGATGACCATTTTCATCAGTAATTCATGACTTCTTCCTTTGGGAGGAGGTGATTGGCTGGATTTCCAGTGTCGAGACAGACATGGCTTTAGGGCACACGCAGATTCATTCTCTGTCTCACACAGAGAGAATCCAATCAATCTGGGACATGTTAGTGCAACTGTACACAAAAGGCAGGGTCAGCACATGCATACAAAGGTGGATGCTTCAGGGAAGATACTGAAGGACACACACATGGAGCAGCACAAATGCAGGGCACATCAAACCTATACATTTGGGCCTTGTCAGTATCAGCAGGCCTGGGGGGGGTTTTATCATCTCAGGCCAGTTCTGCCTCTTGTCTTTCTCTCTAATGGCAGGAGCTGCCAGGAAAGGAGTCATTCACTGCCTGTTCTTCTGCCCTGCAGCTCTAGCAGCAAAAGTGGACACAGGAGCAATGAGGTCCCAGGGCTCGTTTTAATGTTGTCCAGCCATGCACAAGGCCCTAAGCAATCCCCTTGGGCACAACCAGCTGATTTATGTTATGCAGG
>JBCJKH010049170.1:0-21670 GCA_039877255.1 Loriculus beryllinus
TCTGCGCTCGGTGGGGGGGGCCCCCACCGGTGGGAGCTGTTGCGTGGGAGGGGGGATGGTGGGGGAGGGGGGGCTTGGAGGGACTCCCCCCCTCCCCGGTGCCGCTGCTCCCGGTTCCCCCCCTTCTCTCCGGCTTCTGCGCTCCTCCCGGTGTCCGGTTGTGCCGGGGGGGGGACGCGGGGCTCTCGGGGTCAGGGACTCGGCACCAGGGTCCGTGGTCCGGTCCGGGCCCGTCCGGTTCCTCCTCGCGTCCTGAGCAGAGCGGAGCGCGGGGCCCGCCTGGGTTTGCCGCGGGGGAGCCCGGCGCTGCTCGGGTGAACACGGCCGCGACCTCCCGGCGCTCCGCAGCCGCGGACCCAGCGCTGAAACCGGGGCCAAGCTCCGCGCCTCGCCCTCGGGTCCGCTTCGGAGCCTTCCGAAGGTTGGGAGCGGAGGAAGTGAGGAGCGGGATGTTTCCCTTGGGAGGGAGGCAGAGCTGTGGCTTTACCCCTGCAAAGACTCATCAGAATTGATGCTGCTCAGCCCTGAGTGCAGAGCTGGCTCCTGCCCATCCCAGCTCCCTGTTTGTGGGGTTCCCTGTGTGCCGCGATGCGCTCGGTTGCGATGTGATGGGTTCAGGCTGTGGGGGACATGTGCTGCCCAGCAGAGGGGTTGTATCCGTGTGCCTGGGTTTAAGTGATCCCTCCTTGGGCTGATGCTGGTTTTGGGGTTTGCCCCATTACAGCGAGCCCAGGATGGGTTTGGGGCACTGAAAGCCAAAGCCCCAACGAGGCCAGCGTCCTCTCAACCCACTTATTTAACAAGCACTGCTCAGAGACTGATTCTGGGGGGGTTAACCTGGAATCCCCATGGCTCTTAACCAGGGCTGTGCTCCATTCAGCCCTTTGCTTGATCCCCCCTCTGACCTGCTTGCACTTGGGGGTGAGATGCCGAAGGAGGAGACGCCGGCTGCCTGCTGAGCCTCAGCTGCTGGACGTGCGGCTCTGAAGGCCTCATGACTGCCCTGCTCCGGGTTATCCCATCCCCACCACCCAGGCGGAAAGTGGTTGTCGGGAAGGCAGCGAGGAGCCGGTGCAGCGGCGTCCTCAGGCCAGGTGGAGGCAGAGGTTTTGCATGGAAGTCATTGCAGCGAAGGAACCGCAGCCTGCGTGTGCAGCGCTGAGCCTTGGAGCGCTGCCGCCATCCCCAGTCGGCCTCGGTTTGCCTTTGGCAGACTTGGCTGCGGGCAGCATCCGCCCGGCCCGGCCTGAGCCCTGCTCTGCAGCGGCTGCCAGAGAGGAGCTGAGCTGGGCTCGGGGTGCCCGTGAGGTGGGAATCCACCCGGCTCCAGCTCCGCCGTGCTCTGTGGGGCAGCGCTGCCTGGTGAGCGCATCCTCTGCTTCCAGCCTGGCTTCACTCCTGCCTGGCTCAGTGCATCCCATCCCTGAGGTGTTCCAGCACCGCCGAGCCCCCCCCCGGAGCCATCCCGGCTCTCCCGCTCGCAGCCCTGCGTTGGTGCAGGAATGCAAAGGCAGAGCCTGTTTTCCCATGGCTGCTCCAGGGCCGGGAGCACAGACCCCTCTTTGTGCCGTGAAGGAGGGCTTTGGCTTCATCCTGCCGTGAACAAACAGGAGCCAATGCCATCCCGAGCATGTGGCATGCCCGCACAGAGGGGACCGGTGCCACCTTGACCAGGGTTTGTTGGAGAGAGTGTCTGCTCTTAAAAGTAGGCCTGCACCGTGTGAGGCTGCAGAGCTTTTGGCTGCTGTGGCTGCAGGGTGCTAGACCCTGTCCCCGGTGTCTCTGTGCACAGTGCCACGCTGCTGCTCTGGCATCCTCTGCTCTTGCTGAGCAAGGTGAGGCATTGCTGTCCCGCCCCCGCCGCAGCACCGAGGCGATGGGGGCACAGTCCAGGTCAGGGCTCCCTTCTGGCTTTGCTTCCCTTTAAAGTGCTGTTGTCGAGGCGCTCTGGTCCTTGTCTGACCTACTTCCTTACATCTGGCTGCTTGGAAGGGAGGCAGATTTGCTCTGCCAAAGAAGTAGCTTTGTGTTGGGAAGCAAAGGTGGGAGGAGGGAGCCGGGGGGGGGGGGGGAAGTGCCCTGGTAGCGAGGGGCTGAGCGTGTTGGGTTTCTCCTGCTGCCTTGGCCAGGGCAGCTCTGGCACGAGCACAGCTCCGGGGCCTGCTCCTTGCTCTGATGTTATGAGCTTGAGTGAAGAATTAAAGTGTCTTTGCAGAGCTGAACGGCTCCTTCATCACCAGCCCCGGGAAGAGGCTGCAGTGCTGAGAGCCCAAACCTGCACAGAGGCCGTGGGGCTCGGGTGCTCCTCTGCTTCCTTTGGCTCATCCCTGCTCCCTTTCCTTCCTCTGTCTCCCGCAGGCAGTACCATAACTGTAGGGATCCGTGCTGCTCACCAGGGCTGGCTGTACCAGCCGGGGCAAGGGCAGCTCTGGAGAGGCCCTCAGAGGGGGAGAGGTTCCAGGCAGGTGTGGAGGCTTGCAGGGAGCTTCCCTTTCCCTTTTCCCCTTTCCCAATGGGAGCAGGTTGGGGGTTGTGGATGCAGCTCACAGCGTGGTTCCAGGTAGTCTGGGCCGTGGGGGGCCGTGGGCATTGTGCTGGGATTCAGCTGCTGCTGCGTTCCCATGTCCTTATCAGGACAAGGTGATGGGCACCTTCCTGTGGGGCCGGTGGTGTGTCCCTCCCTTAAACCTGGCCTGGAGCCTGGTTCGGGGATGCTGGGGACTGTGCCTGCAGTTGGGAGGGACACGGTTGCATCCACAAGGACCCTGTGTCTGTGTCTGTCACACCCCATTCCTGGGTCACAGCTCGGAGCAGTCCCTGCTCTTCCTCTGTAAACCCGCAGTGTTCTTGCCCTGAAGAGCAACTGAGAGAGGCTCTGAGAGCTCCGGGTCCCCTTGGCACAGACACAGGCGCTTCCTTCCTGCTCTCCCACCTCCTGCTGCTGCAGTGAGGGATGGTGGGGCTGGGCCCTCAGCACCTTCAAGGCTCTGCTTGCTCTGAGCCCCGTTTGTGAGGCTTCTGCAGCTTTAGGGTCTTGCACAAACACCAAGCATATCCATCTGCCCCGAAATAACACTCAAGCGCTGGGGATTCGGTGGCAGCTTGTAAATGTTCTCTTTAGGACTCCAAGTACAGACCTGCTTAGAGCAAAGACGTGTTTCTTTGGCCAGTGGAGTGGTTTAGAAGCAGTCAGTGATGGGTTTCTGAGTGGCTGCTTCCTTTCTGCGAGGCCTTTGTGGCTTTGGGGTTACTTTATGCTGTGGTGGGGACTGCGCCCTTCCAGCAGGCACCTCCCAGTGACTTGCACTCTGCCTCCGTTCCTTGCCCTGTGTATTTTGGATCAGGAATTGGTGCATCCCTGCTTGGCCTTTGCCTAGGAAAACCCTGGCAACACTTGGCCGGGTGCTGTGGAACAGCAGGAGACCTCACACCCGGCTCTGCTCATCTCCTCCAGGGCTGCTTCCCGCAGCCGGGCACGGAGCAGCTCTTGCAAAAGAGGCAGCACAGGAGGGTGGTGAGGAGGCAGAGCCTGGCAAAGGGGAGCAGAGCTGGAGGTCTCTGTCCTCAGCCTCCCCCAGGGACCCTGCAAGCAGAGGAAGAGGGAGGGAGCATCACAGATGCCTTGTAGGGAGTGGGAGAGACCCCAATGGGGGTCCTGCACGCTCCTGCCTGGGGCAGGGGAAACTGACCCAGGCCTGGGCACTGCTCTGCAGGGCGAAGGGTGCAGGGGCACGGCGAGGTCTCGGGGGTGTTTAAACCCAGCCAGAGGCTGGTGCAAGGGTTTAAGCTGGAACCAGGCCTGCGGTACTTTAAAGGCACAGCTTTTCTGCTGGGGACTGCAACCTCCAGCCATGTGTAGTGGGTTTTCATCAGGTTTGTTCCTGGTTTTAACCTGTGTCGGGGCAGACCATGGGGGCTGGTTTGGTAGTGCAGCCTTCAGTGCCGTGCCATCCACTTCTCGTGCTTTATTTGGCTTTGTGGTGTCCCTGGCTCAGATCTGCTGCAATAGTGACAGCATCAATTCGGGGTGGCAGGCTGGAGCTGGAGCCTGCCTGCTGCTCCCCTCTGAGGCTGCTGCTGCCGTGGAGCATCTGGTGCTGCTTTCCAGGTAACTGTGCACTGTCATGTTCCAGAGCTGCGGCTTTGCTCCGTGTCCTTGCTCTTCACTGGCAGTGTGGCAGTTACTTTCAAAGGCTCTTGGAGGTGGCTGGAGCTTTTCTTTGCTTCCCATCCTGCTTGGAGCAGCCTGAAGCCACCGATGTTTTCCTTGCTCCTCAAGGAGCAACCATCTCTGTTGGCTCCATCCAGATCCGTTCCCTCTCAATGCCGGAACCTGTGGTGAGGGGCAGTTGGTAAGAAGTTGTTTTAATCTGAGCTCTCTACTAAGAGCAGCAGGCTCAGGAGCTGCTTTTCATTGAGTGCATTGTTCTCTGTGAGGCGTGGGCCCTGCAGCACGTTATTCCCAGGCGCAGGTCACGGTGCAGCCGTCGGGAAGTCCTCGCGTCTCCCGCTGCTTCCTCCCGCTGGAACAATTGGAGATGTCCGAGAGCAACGGTTCCTGCCTGCTCCCCTCGGGTGCCACCCTCTCCCTCCCTGGTTTCCTTTCCCTTCTCGCCTGGCACATGGGATGGGGAGAGGCAGGGAAATCTCTGGGCTCTCCTGGGATGGGCTTTTCCTGCCCTTCGCTGCAGCCTAATGTCAGGCCACAATTCCTTGCTCCTGATTAAAGGTTTCCTCTGCCAAGCTGAGCTGGGTGGAAAGTTGCTAAAGGGTTGAAGCTTAATCAGGGGAGGTTTAGATTGGATATAAGGAAGAAATTCTTTCCTGTGAGGGTGCTGAGGCACTGCAATGGGTTGCCCAGGGAAGCTGTGAATGCTCCATCCCTGGCAGTGTTGAAGGCCAGGTTGGACGAAGCCTCGTGTGGCATGGTTTAGTGTGAGGTGTCCCTGCCTTTGGCAGGGGGTTGGAACTGGATGATCTTAAGGTCCTTTCCAACCCAAACTGTTCTATGATTCTATTACTCCGGAGGTCCCGTGGCTGGGCTGGGAAAGCCGTGGCTGTGGAATTGAGCTCGGAGGCATCCAGAACTGTTGTGTCGAGGGGGTTTGTTAAAAAACGCATTGTCAGTGCCCGTGGGTTGTGAATAATTGAGAGCCAACATCTGAGTCCCGCGGGGCTGCCGGGTGTCCGTGTGTCTGCACGCAGAGATGCAGCAGCTCTTCGAGGCGCTCCAAATGGAGATGGCAGCTCGCTCTCTCAGCGCACGCTGATCTGATTTTAAAAGCCTGAATGACCTCAAATCCTGCGCTGCTGTCTTTCAGGATAAATTATTTATGTCGCATCCTCCGCGGTGCCGGAGCCCCCGCTCCTCGGGAACAGGCAGAAATGTCAGCCTTTGGAGGACAGGCTCTGAATTGGGAAGGGCAGCGCTCAGGGTAACCGAGGCTTGGGATGGGAAGAGGTGGAAGATAAAGGCGCCCTGCGAGGCGGGAGGGAGGGTGTTTCAGAGGTCCAGCCTTGGAAGTCATCCCCAAACCGGTGCAGCTGCATTCTGCAGCCGACATCAGAGGGTTGGAAATTCCTCTTGATCTGCAGTTCAAAGCCGCTGCCTCCCTGAGGATGAAGCTTCATCTCGCCTTTGCAAATGCAGGCTCGCTGCGGCGTAGCTGTGAAATACAAATCTGCCACAGCACCCAAATCCCTCTGAAAGGCGAGGAAACGGCGGCTGAAGGTCACTGCTGCCTGTCCTGCCACAACAGCAAAGCCCCCTGAGGGGCGAGCAGGAGCCGGGGCTGCTTTGCTTGCTGTGCTGGAGGAGACATTTCATCTCCCTTCAGCAAATGAGGACTTGAAAACCGCGGTGTGTAGTTCTTGTCCCGGCCAGCTCTGGCTGATTCAGCTGGTTTATGGGAGAGGGGAGCTGCTGAATGGCAGGCTCCTGGGGTTTAGCAGTGGTTTGAAGGCAGGGTTGTCAGGGGACACGCTGCAGTGGTGGTGGGCAGGGTCCAGCGTGGCTGCTGCAGGGTCACCTCGTTTCCATGAGCTCCCTGCCCTCCAAAGCAAGAGCTGTTCCCTGGGGTTCCTCACAGCTTCCCTGGGGTTGTGCTTTCATTTTCCAGGGGAAGCCGAGGTGCAAACCTGCCCCTCCTGCCCTAGCCCAGGATGCGCTCTCCTGTGCTCTGATACCCCCGGGGGTCTCTCCTGCCCTGATTCAGGTCTTTCAAAGCACTTTCCCTGCGAGCACAGGGAGCTCTCAGAGGCTCAGCTCTGGCTGGGTGAAAGGATCCCTGGTAACAAAGAACAAAGGAGAAGGCGGCTGTGGGAGCAGCATTGTTTCAAAGGGCATGGTTTCCGTCAGGCATACACCACACATGAAGGGGTGGTGAGCAGTGCTGGGAGAGCTCCCTTTGGTGTTTGGTTCCTGGAGGATTTAGCTGTGTCTCCCTATTCTGTATCAGCTGTGTCCATCCTCATGGACACTGAAGGTTTAGGCTTTATTTTAAAGGCGCTCCAGGCTTCCTGCCCAGAGGGCTCGTCGTTTCCCATGGGATGAAATAACCGAGCAGCCGCCGTGTGCTGCGTCCGGTGCCTCTAGAGTTGGGTTTGTCAATGTGACCTTTGCTGTTAATCCACCAACCTGAATGGGGCCGTGTGCTCAAACGAGACAGCCCCTTTCTCAGGAATTCAGCATCTCCTCAAGCTGCTTGAGCTTCTATTCTTCTTTCCCCTCCTCTTGCTCTTCTAGGTCAGAGCCTTTATCTGAATGTGGGTTTCGGTGCAGCGCTGGTTTTGAAGGGCACGGTAGATACGGGGAGGTAATGACTCATGGTTTCTTTGTAGATCTACCCCTCTCCTCCCTGGCTCTGCAGTAATGTCACGTTGGGATTGTCCCCTGACGCAGGGCTTACGTGGGGGGACCCAAGCAGCGCGCTTCCCTTGCAGCCATGACTTGTGTTCTGGCAGCTGCCATCCCACTGTCCATCCGCCTGCCTGTGTCCTTGGCACGGGAGTGGTAAAGGAGCTCCGGTGACCCCAAGTGCCAGGTGGGAAACGTCACCCTGTGAAGAGCCAGCGGGAGCATAACGGGTTGGTGGTGGCGAGGAGGTGTTTGTGATCCCATGGACCGGGCGAGGAGGTGACACCCAGCAGGGCTGGCACCAATCCTGTGCTGGCTCAGGCCTGTGACACATGAGAGCCAGGCAGGAGTCTCGTTACCTGGCACGTTTCTCAGCTTTATCTCTGATAATTACCTCCTGCTGCTGGTGGTCCAAAGAGGACGGGGCTCTCCTGCCCATCCTGTGCCCCTGATGTCACGCTCTGCTGTGGCAGCAGCCTGCACTGTCCCAGCCCTTCCATCCTGCTGCGGAGTGGGAAGCAGCACGGGGGAAAAGCATTCCTGTTGCAACACGTCCCGGCAGTGCCAGACGAGCACGTTACGGGCCGTCTCTGATCTTGCTTTGGTGGGAAAGGTGCAGGCTGAATGGGTTTGCCGGGCTTCATTCCAGTCTGCGTAGCTTGGCGGGGCTGAAGGAGGAGGTGATGGACGTGTGCGAGGCTTCAAGCTCGGTCTGGAGCACTGCACGTGTCGGGGGCCGGTGTGTTTCCAAGAGGCAGGAATGAGCTGGCTTCCCTGGTGAGGTGGACAAGGACTTACTGAGTCATGGCAGGTTCATCCCCAGGTGTGGCTGGTGCCATCAGAGAACACGAGATCCCAGGTGACTTGGGAAAGGCCGGGAGATAGGGGGAGGAACGTGTTCCCAACGAGGGTGTCTGCACTTGGGGAGCTCCTCACTTGGAAGGAGAGCTGCTTTTAATTAAAAGGCAGCTGAGTTATTTATCCTCCCGAACCGCAGAGAGCTGCTGGTTCACTCCAGGGCAGCCGCTGGCACCGCGGCGATGCTGCTGCTCCCCTTCTCCTGTTCTCACACCTCTGCCGTGCCAGGGAATGGGAATGGCTGACACGTGAGGATGGACCTGCTCTTCCTCTGGCCTCCATGTGCCGTGCCTGCAGTAAACTGTAGTTTCTCTGGTAGAAGGTGAGTCTCAGAAGGGTTTTTAATACCTGATAGAAACTGTTCTAGAGGTTGTGGGCACCTTGGTTTTGGTGCCTGCCTCCTAAAGAAGCTTTCACTGTCATGGTGGATGTGTCTGTCGCGTGCCCTGGAGGTCATGGATCGGAAGTTGGAAGCCTCAGGTGTGAAACTTCTCTGTTCTCACCTCGTGCTGGTGTTGTGGTCCACTTCAGTGGTTAGGGAGCAGGTTTTCCCTATGGGAAAGACATCATTGGTGCAGAAAGGGGCATTTATCCCCTGCCTCAGTCTGCCCCAAGCACCTGAAACTCCTCTAGTGCCAAGTGGGGCCTCCAGTCACCACATTCCTATTCCCTGAGCCGGTGCTGCTGGGACAGCCCTACCTGTGTGCTGCTGTCAGAGGCACGAGCTTGCCAGGGCCCCATCCTGTGATCTCGGGGTGATTCAGGCTCTTCCTGTCCCTGCTTCCTCTGTGCTCCAGTGCTGACCGGAGCTGCCGGGCTCTGTGGACCCTCACCTGTGAAGCACAGTGCGGATCTGGGATCCATCCTGGGTGAGCCATGGCGTGGGACAGGGTGGTTTTGGCCTCGTGATGAGATGGATTGAAATGTAATAAGGTTGATGTGAGGAAAGGTGCTTTCATTGCCTTCTTGGGCAGCTTCGAGGGGTGCTTCAGAGGAGGCCTTTGGGCTGTTGGGTGATCAGGTGGCAGGTTTAGTGGCGTTGGTGGCAGCTCACAGCAGAGGCTTTGGGCTCCTTTCACACTTCCACGTGAGCAACCTCTGGCTGCAGGTAAGGGAGCTGGATTCATGGTGCAGGATGGGCTCAGCCGGGTTCTCTCTGCTGAGCAAGGTGGTCGTGTGGGAACTGTGCTGGGTTTTAGCTCAGGCTCTGTGCTGGGGTGGGGGCTCTGCTCATGTGGGGTAGGGGATGGTGCTGGCTCCCACCTCTGCTGCTCCAGGCTGTTGGGAGAGAACAGCCCCAGGCTCTGCCCCGCAGGGGCTCCAGCACAGGCGCACACCAGCCTGGGGCCGTGTTTCTCTGCTCTCTGGCTTTCCCTTCCAGTCCCTGACGCCTCCTCCTTTCCCACAGGCATGAGTGACCAGGCTTGTCCCCACCTCTGAGCCGCCAGAGCGGGGCCACGATGCCGATCCCGCCGCCGCCGCCACCTGGGCCCCCGCCGCCTCCCACCTTCAGCCAGGTAAGAGCTGCCCCTGCTGCTCCTGGGCACTCATCTCCACATGGTGCTGCTTGCCGGGGCCCTTCGTGTTGCCTCTGGACCTCCTCAAGTCCAGCCTATGAGAGCTTCAGGTGGTCCCTGGGCTGTGCCTCAGTTTCCCTTGCAGCAGAGTCTGTACGTGGAGGGGGCTGCATGTGGCTGTTCCTTATGTTAGTGTCTTCTGCTCCTTGGTGGATCAATGGGGAGAGCTGGGGGTATTCCACGTGGCTTTCTGAGCTGTGCTTTGGGTCTAGGTGGGATGGGGTCTCAAGCTTGCCCCATACAAGAGCAGCATAACCTGGGGCAGCCCTAGTGCTCCGTGTGGAGAAGGATGTTTGCTGGCAGGGGCTGGGGAGGTGGAGTGGGGCTGTGCCCGCTCTGTGGGTCGGGGTGTCCGTGCACACAGGCGAGCTGCTGAGCTGCTGCTTGTCCGCAGGCCAACACAGAGCCACCAAAACTGAGCCGAGAGGAGCAGCGGGGCCGCGGGGCCCTCCTGCAGGACATCTGCAAAGGGACCAAGCTAAGGAAGGTGACACAAATCAACGACCGGAGCGCACCCATCCTAGAGAGTGAGTCCTGTCCCGGGGGGGCTCTCAGCCCTGTGCCGGGTGCTGCTGTGTCCTTCAGGACAACTTCTGAGCTCTCACCCATCTGGTTTCCAGTGCCTTCGTGTTGCTGGAGGAGCTAATACCAGGTTTAACCTCTCTGCCTCTCTCCTTTCAGAGCCTAAGGGCGGTGCTGGTGGTGGCTGCAGCTACAGCTCTGGCTCAGCTGCAATCCAACCAAAGGGTGGCCTCTTCCAAGGTGGCGTTCCCAAGCTGAGACCCGTGGGAGCAAAGGACAGCTCAGGTAATGACCTCCTGCTTGTGGCTTGTGTGTGGTTCCCTGGGGAGGTCCCGGAGCAGGAGGGGGTTGAGGATTTTGCTGTGCTTCCCTGGGGATTGATTTCAGCTGTTTAGAGGCAAATCAACACCCCACGAGTGGCCGCAGGCAAGCTGCACGCTCCCACGATGCAAACCTCCTTGGTGCTGTGTGTGCTGCGGAGCGTTTTCTCTCTGCTGTTTTCCGTGGCAGCCTGCCTCCCAGCAAGGCAGAGAGCGCATAGCAGTGGTGAGAGGGGAGCCATGTGTGGCTGAGCCTGGTGCCAGCTCCCTGCCTGTGCCAGACAGCGTTCCGCCACGGGCACGCTGCCCCGCAGCGCCGCACGTCGCCTCTCCCTCCCTCCCTCTGCTCTCCTTCCCCACAGACACCTCGGGTAAGCAAACCCTGCAAGTCCCCGGCGCCAGAGCAGCCGCCCCCAGGCCGCCGGTGCCGGCCAGCAACAACCGACCTCAAGATGATGCCGACAACAGCCGGGGCTCGCCGCCGGAGCTGCCGCGCACGCAGAGGCCGTCGCTGCCGGACCTGTCCCGGCCCAATGCCGCCGGCAGCACCGGCATGAAGCACAGCTCGTCCGCCCCACCGCCCCCCCCGCCGGGCCGCCGGGCAGCCGCCCCCCCGGCGCCCCCCCCAGCGCACAGCACCAAGGTCTCACCCTACAACCGGGAGAAGCCGCTGCCGCCCACCCCGGGACAGCGCCTGCCTGCCAGCAGGGACGGGCCCCCGGCCCCACCGCCCATCAAACCCCCCCCCTCCCCAGTCAGCATCCGGACTGGGGCAGGGGCTCAGGGCCAGTCCCTCGCCCCCCCGCCACCCCCTTATCGACAGCCCCCCAGTGTCCCCAATGGCCCTTCCAGCCCCATCAATGAATCCGCCCCGGAGCTGCCGCAGAGACACAACTCCTTGCACAGGAAGGCGCCGGGCCCTTTGCGGGGTCTGGCACCGCTGCCGCCCACTTTAGCCTCCCCATCTCTCCAGAGCAGTCGCCCCCCTCCTCCTGCCAGAGACCCCCCCAGCCGGGGAGCAGGTAAGAATCATTTGCTCTGCTGGACCGGGCTCCTTTGGTGCCTGGGAGCAGCCATGGTGGGTCCTGCCCATGGGGTGTTTGGTGGCTGGTAGGAGATGTTGGGAGAAGAGCGAGCTTAGGGATGCAAATGCTTCTCCTCGGTGTAGGGGTTTTGCCAGGGGCAGTAGCTTTACTATCTGGTTTAATCCATGTCCCTGGTCCTGTCCTGTTTATCAAGCTCCTTTCAGGCCTGGTGGGTTGTGGCTGTGCAGCTCCTGCCTGTGAGATTGGTGCATCCTCCTGGGGTGGGTGGTGAGGACATGGTGGAGCCGGCACCGTGTATGCTGTGGCTGCTCCCCTGAGCTTCCTGAATGTCACTGGCTTGGTGACAGAAAGCTGTGGCAGAGCAAGGAGAAGCCCTTCCCATGGTGCTGCAGCTGGACACCACCCCATGGCCCTTAGGAACTGCCCTGGGATCTCCAGGGCTGGGAGCAGTGATGGCTTCATCCCGGTGCCCCCCCTGCCCTGTATGCTCTTGAGCTCCATGTCCAGACTGCAGCTCCCGCCTGGTCCGCTGCCAAAGCCGCTCTATCCTTCCGGCCCTGCCAGAATCCCTCCTCTGAGCTACAGCTGAGGCTTTGCTCCCTCAGTCTGCCTGTAATTAGCCTAATGAGGGCCATGAGCTGCCTCTGCATCCGTGGGAAGCTGGGCACGAGCAAGAGGTGGGTCAGAGGGGGCTGTGGGTGCTGTCACCACCTCGGTGGCAGTGGGGATGTGGTTTCCCAGCCCTGGCAGGCAGCATCTTGCCTCCACGTGGAGTTGCCCTCAAAACCCTTGTGTGTGCGGGCTCCTTGGATCCCGTCTGTGCAGAGGCTGGGCTGGGAGCGTGCAGGGACTGGAGCCGAGGGGCACAGGCTGACTGCAGGAATGTAGATGTGAGCAAGCAGGAAATCTCCTCTGGGAGCGTGTGGGAGCATCCCTGGCCGGCCGTGCTGGCCGCTGGCGTGGTCTGGCTCAGCAGCCGGCCTGGAAAGCTTCCTCGGAGGATGTCCTTGGCCCTGCTGCCAGAGGGGAGGGTTTGCCCTGGGGATGCCGAGCCTTGGCAGGCTGCGGTGGCCGTGCCAGCGCTGACCCAGCTCTCATTGCAGCTCCACCGCCCCCTCCACCGCTGCTGCGCAATGGGGGGCGCGATGCCCCCCCACCTCCACCCCCCTACAGACTGCACGGCTCCACCGAGCCCCCCAGCCGGGGGAAGCCACCACCACCCCCCACCAGGACACCGGCCGGGCCCCCTCCACCGCCACCACCCGTGCGCAACGGGCACCGAGACTCCATCGCCACCGTCAGAGCATTCCTGGGTGAGTGGGACCCCGGGGGGGCTGAGCTGGGGGTAAGGGGGGAACCCTTTGGTCCTCATTCAGACCCTGACCTGCTCCCTTGTTCCCCCTTCTCTGCAGATGACTTTGAATCCAAATATTCCTTCCATCCTGTGGAAGACTTCCCAGCCCCAGAAGAATATAAATACTTCCAGAGAATCTACCCCAGCAAAACGACGAGAGGTAAGGAAGGAGGAGGAGGAGGAGGTATCCCACCGTCCCTGGCTCCTGAATGCTCCAGGGTAGCAGGAGGTGCCAGCAGAGCAGCTATGGCCAACACTGTCCTGTTTGTGTCTGCTCAGGGTGGATCATGCAGGGGCTGGCGTGAGGCTTTCTGAGCCCCAGGCTCCTGGTCCGTGTCCTCTGTGCCCTGGGACCTGAGCCCCAAAGGCAGCCTGCACCCCCTTCTGCCTGCTGAGCCTGCACAGAGAAATGCTGCAGGGCTCAGTCCTGCCTGTACTGATCACCTTTGATGCTGGAGTGCTTCCAGAAGGAGCCCAGCAGCTGGTCCTGCTGCCAAACCGGTGTTGGGCAGGGATTTGAGGGTGAAGAACCCCCCAGTTTTGCAGCCCAGGATGGGCGCAGCGCTGCCAGCACAGTGCAGAGTGCCCTTGGTGCGCCTCTGCTGCACGTCAGCCCTGCGGATCCCGCAGGAGACTCCGGGGAGAACGGGATGCTCGTCCATTTTTAGAGCTATGAATGTTTAATGTGGATTTGAAGAGCCCGGAGCTCTCCGTGCATGCTGCAGCGGCTGGTGCCAGGCGCAAATCCCAGCCTCTGGATCTCCGCATGGATTGGGGAGGGAGGGAAGGAGGAGGCAGCTGCTGTGGGGTTGTGGAAGAGGGAATGTAAATGGCCTGGATCCTGCTCTGGGAGCACCGAGATGGAGACCCTGACCCAGGGCTGGCACATGGGGAGGCGGCACACGGGGATACGGCTGATTGCACGGTGCAGGCTGTGGTTTCATTGAGCTTTTCTTGTCCTTCAGCTACACGTGGGGCCCCCCCTCTGCCCCCCATCCCCAGGTGAAAGCGGGCTGCACACACGGATTGATCCTGAGCAGACACACGGAGACCTCCTTCCCCTTCCTCCGCCGGAGCCTCCCCACCTCCCTGCATGAGAAAATCCCAGCGTCTTTGGTTCTCCCAGGACGAGCAGTTTCCGCCAGCTCAGCTCCCTCCATCCTCATCTATGCATCTCCTCCGGGACAAATGGGACCTTTCCTCCTCCTCCCTCGTGGCAGATCCCTGGTTCCTGGTATCCCGCTGCAGCTCAGGAGGCAGACGCAAGGACCTGGGGCAGAGCCTGTCGGGACCAGGGATATCTCAGTGCCCCTGGGGCAGAGCAAGGGCTTGGAGAGGAGCTGGGATAGGGCAGGAGCTGGATGTGCTGCGGGATCACCGGCAGAGTGAGGGGCAGCCGGGATGTTGGGATGGAGCTTCCTTATCCCGGCACAGCCGATTGCTGTTTTGCACAGGAGCCACTGGAGGAGCAGGGGGTGAGTGGGAACCCCCCTTCCCGCTCTTCCCCCCCACCCTCAGACCCCCTTCCCGTAGCACTGGGGTTGGATGGGGCTCATGAGGAGGCGCCCGGCTTTTAACGCTGCATTCCCGAACTGGAGCATTTTAACGGGAAAACACTAATTATCCATGGAGCAAACTAGGGCTGCTGTTACGGGGGGGGGGTATTTGTTCTCTTAGGTGGCAGGGGGACCCGTGCCGGGGTGGGGGGGCTCCGGCTGATGTTTTGCCTTACCCCTGTCCCTGCTGTTGGTACCGGGCTGGTTTCTCTGGCATTCCTCACTGTGCTGGGGGGGGGGGCTGGATATTAACTGTAGTTACTGATCTCTTTTGTACTACCAGAGGGGGGGGGGGCCGTTGTGGGTGTACTAACCCCTCCCCTCTAACTGTCCTGCGCTTCCTTTGGGGTTTCTATGGAGGTGGAACGAGGTGGGGTGAGGGGCTGTGCTGCAGGACAAGCCCCCCCCCTCCCTCCCTCTCTAAATAAGGGTTCAATACAAAGGTTCTCCCCCAGCGCTGGCAGCCCCCCCCCCCCAGCGGGGGCTGTGTTAAGAGGGGACTGAATTAACCCCGAGGAGCTGGAAATGGCATTTAAATAAAAGTAATAAAGAAATGTGGCTGCTCAGGAGCACTGGAGGAGTGGGGGGGAGGGCGTTGTCCTCATTCCCTGCTTCACTCTTTGGGGTTTTGGGGCAGGGATGTGGTGCTGGGAGTTGTGGAACCACTGGGACTATCGGGAAGGCAGGATTGGGGCAGTGGGAGCGCAGGGAAGCAGGACTGGGGACACTGGAATCACTGGGAAGTAGGGCTGGGGACACTGGAACCATTGGGAACACTGAAACCGTTGGGAAGCAGGACTGGGGGTTCGGCGGGCGCTAGGACCCAGCCGCAGCAGACTACACCTCCCAGCATGCTCCGCGCGCCGCTTACTACCCTGCCCGCCTGGCCTCGGGCTCCCCCGCCCATTGGCTGCTCGGCGGCCACACCCCTCTCTGGGCGCGGCGCGGGGGACGCTGAGCTTCAGGATTGGTCTCGGCGGCGGGAGCCGCAGCCAATGGAGAGGGAGGGGGCGGGGACAGGTCGGCCTGGTGGCGGGAAGCGTGGAGCTGGGGCTGAGTTGGCGCCAGAAGGTTGGTAACGGGGGGGACCGGGACCGGGACCGGGACCGGAACCGGGATCGGGATCAGGGATCGGTACCGGGATCGTGATCGGGACTGGGACTGTGGTCGGGATGGGGACAGGGACAGCGTCAGGGGCCCGATCCGTGGGTCTGGGCTGGGCGATGCGGGGGGCCCTGGGGGGCTGCGGGGGGCCCTGGGGGGCTGCGGGACCGGTGCCGTTCTCCCACCCTCCGCCGTGCCCCCGTGTGACCGGTATCCCCGCTCCGCCCGCAGCTCCGCGCCATGGCCAGCACCCGCAGCGCGCAGCACCAGGGCACCATCGGCTTCCCCCGCAGGAGGAGCGCCCGCCGCACCGCCACCCCCCCGGCCAAGAGCGGCTCCGGTTCCCCCGTCCTGAGGCTCTCCCCCGTGACCGCGGATCCCGGCCCGGACACACGCTCGGCCCGGCCCGAAGCGCTGCCTCTGAGCCCCCGCAAGCGCCTGGGTGAGGGTTGGAGGGGGGCTCATCCCCTTCCTGAGCTGCTGTGGGGCCGGGCCGTGTGGCAGGCGGGTGGCCCCGGTTCTGCCCCGTCCCTTGTGCAGCCTCCGCTGCTTTCAGGAGGAAAAGCTGCTTCCGGGAGGCTCGGAGGGGCTGAAGCACGAAGCCTCCCCCTCGCTGGAGGGCGGCCCCAGGTCCCCACTGGCCTCTTGCTCAGGCCCATGTGCTCACCCCCCCATTGACCCATCGCAGGTGATGACAACCTCTGCAACGTGCCCCGTGGCCTGCCCTGCTCCCCAGCCAAGCGCAGCAAGGAGAACCGGGGCCGCCGCTTGCTCTTCGGGGACACCCCTGCCTCCCCTGAGAAGCCCAACAACAGCCCAGGATCGTCCCCAAGGCGCGGGGGGCAGGAGACCCCCCGGAGCTCGGCACCAGCCCGCACCCGGCTCTTCCGGCACGAAGGTGAGCGGGATCAGGGAGCGGGATGGGGTCATGGTCCTGGCAGCACCACGTTACCTTCTCCCGATTGCTGGCACAGGCACCAGTTACCAGCAGGCGAAGCGGGTGCTGCATTCGGCTGTGCCCGACCGCCTCCACGCCAGGGAGAGGGAGATGGGCATCATCCGGCAGTTCCTGCGGGATCACGTCTGCGAGCGCCGGCCCGGCAGCCTCTACATCTCCGGAGCTCCCGGCACAGGGAAAACGGCCTGTCTGAGCCGTGTCCTGCTCGACTGCAAGGTGCGGGGGGTCCCGGCAGCAGATGAGGGGTGGGATGAGCTCCCCTAGGGGTGCTGATGGAGTAGGATGGCAGGGAAGGACCGATACGGGTGAGGGGAAGGGGCAGCAGGTTGTGGCTGCTGTTAAAGCTCCCATTCCTGGCAGGATGAGCTCGCTGGGAGCAAAACCATTGTCCTGAACTGCATGGCCCTGCGCAGCCCCTCCTGCATCTTCCCTTCCCTGGCACAGCCCCTGGGTCTGCCTCTGGCCACCGGCCGGGAGGGTCTGCGGAGCCTCGAGAAGCGCCTGACGGCCCCAGGGCCCATGGTGTGAGTTCCCTGCATGGGGGTGGCATTGGGATACCCCAAGCGTGGGGACTCCAGGGGGTCAGGGGGCAGAGCTGGGGCTCACGAGGGCTCCTTCATCGCAGTTTGCTGGTGCTGGATGAGCTGGACCAGCTGGAGAGCAAGGGACAGGATGTGCTCTACACCCTCTTCGAGTGGCCTCGGCTGCCCAGCTCCAGGCTGGTGCTTGTTGGTGAGTGCACAGCACCGTGATGCTGCCCACCCTGGGGACCACCTGCCCTGGTTTGCGGTGGCTGAAGGGGGTTTGTTTGCCTTTGCCACCCGCTCCCTCCTCACCTCCCTGCACTGTGCCCACAGGGATGGCCAATGCACTGGACCTGACGGATCGCAGCCTGGCCAGGCTCGGTGCCCACGGCAGCCCCCGGCTGCTGCACTTCCCACCCTACACCAGGGAGCAGCTCACCAGCATCCTGCAGGAGCGGCTGGGGCAGGTGAGGGCATGGGGCTGGACGCATGGAGGGGGGGTTCACCCATGCAGGCAGCAGCATTGACAGTACCTGGTGCTCTGGTAGGTGGCCGGTGACCCCGTCCTGGACGCTGCCGCGCTCCAGTTCTGCGCCCGAAAGGTCTCTGCGGTGTCTGGTGATGCTCGCAAGGCTCTGGATGTCTGCAGGTCAGTGCTAGACCCAAACCCCAGCGGTGCCAGAGCCATGGTGAGCCCCGCACTGGGGTGCTGGGTGCTCAGGGCTGTCTCTCCCCAGGCGCGCTGTGGAGATGGTGGAGCTGGAGATGCGGAGCCAGACGTTGCTTAAGCCGCTGCCTGGTGGTGAGTGGCTGCTGCTGGGCACAGCGATGGAGCCAAAACCCTGTCGGGGGGGGACGACACCTCCATGGGGGTCTGGGGTCTCTTTTGGGGCTGTCACTCGCCTCCCCTTGAGGTTCCTTTCTCTGTCCCACAGGAGAATCCCCGGCACCCCCCGTCCCCAAGCGCGTGGGGCTCCTGCACGTCTCCCGTGTGATCTCGGAGGTGTTTGGGGACCGGCTGGCACCGGGGGGCTGGGGGACCCCAGACTCCTTCCCCCTGCAGCAGAAGGTGCTGCTCTGCTCCCTGCTGCTGCTCAGCCGGCACCTGCGATTGCAGGAGGTGACGCTGGGGAAGGTGAGCGGTGGTGGTGGTGGTGGGGACCCTGCCCGGGCTGGGTGCAGGGAGCGGGTTTGTGCCCCTGGGGTCTCCGTTGCGTGCAGCAGCCCATGGATAACTCCTGCTCCGTCTGCTCCAGCTCCATGACACCTACAGCCAGGTGTGCCGGCGGCAGCGGCTCCCTGCTGTGGATCAGGCTGAGTGCCTGTCCCTTGTCACCCTCTTGGAGTCCCGTGGCATCCTTGAGATGAAGAAGGCCAAAGAGGCTCGGCTGGCCAAGGTACTGGGGGTCCAGCAGTGGGGCAGGGGTCTGGCAGCAGGGCAGTGGGGCAGGGATCCGGCAGTAGGGCAGGGGTCCAGCAGTGGGGCAGGGTTCCGGTAGCAGGGCAATGGGGCAGGGGTCTAGCAGTGGAGCATTGACCACCTCTCATCTCTCACCCAGGTCTCCCTGAAGCTGGATCAAGCAGCAGTGGAACACGCGCTGCAGGACGCGGTGCTGGTGGGCAGCATCCTGGCCCAGGGCCTGCAGTAGCCTCCCCATGGCCGCGGGTGGGATTCTGGTGCCGGTGGGGTTTGGCTGGGTCATGGCAGGAGCAGGGAGATGGCTCCTGGATGCCCCAGTCCTCCTGTGCCCAGCCCTGCCCTCGGTCTGGGGTGATTTTATTAATATTATTAATGTTATTATCATCATTATTTGTGGGCACGAGGGATCCTGGTGCTGCTCCCTGCTTTGAGCTGTGGCCATGGCTGCTCCTGGCTCATTCGAGCCTTCTGGGGCTCCCAGCTACGGGAACATTGGTCCTTCAGAGCAGAGAGGGGTGCAGGGATGCAGATGGGGGACGGCAGCGGGGCCCCCTCCATCTCCTGTTATTAATAAAGTCGTGTTCTGATTCAGTGCTGGTTTCTGCCTCTGCATCCCCCATTCCCCTCCTGCCCTATGGCTGTTGGGCCCGGCCCTGTCCTCCCCCAGCCCCCTTCCTCCTGGGCTGCAGCCCCCCCCCCCCAGCTCCTGGCCCCGGCTCCTCTGCTTGTGTTAAATAATAGAGGCTTTGACCTAATTCTGCAGCTCCCCGGGCTGGGGGGGCCCCACACAGGGAGGGGATGAGGCTGCGTCAGTGTCCCACATCCACCCCTCGCACCCACCTCTGCCCCATCCCACCCAGCACCCTTCGCTGCCCCCATGCTGCTGGGGGCCTGGGACCCCCCTGTTTGCCTCAGTTTCCTCTGTGGCCCTGGTGTTTGCCAGGCCTGTCCTGATGCTGTCCCCATGGGGTGCAGGATGGGGGGCATCAGCTGTGTCCCAGTGCTGCAGTGGAGCCCGGGGAGGGTGTGGGAGGCCAATATTGAACTGGGGGTCCTGGTGCAGCCCCCTTTTCCCACCCTTCCTGTTTGGGCACTGCCTCTGCTGTGCCAGGGGACATTGGGGATAGGGCAGGGACTTGCAGCGTGGGGAGCACTGGGGAAACCGAGGTGATGCTGGGGGGAGCCGGTGGCCCCAGCCAGGCCCTGGCTCAGCCCATTGCTGCCATGGGGCTATTTATAACAGAGCTGCTGGTGTCAGACTTGGGCAGCAGCATGGGGCAAGGGGGGATGTGGGTTCAGCCCAGGCTGTGTCCCTGGACCCTCACCAGGCCTCACACATGAAGGACCCCAGCCCTGCCACCCATCCATGAGGCTGAGCTGGTACCAGCATCCCCATGGAGCAGAGCTGGGGCTGCCAAGGGGGGGGGTCCCTGCTCCCCCTCATCCACAGCAGCTGCATCCTGCCCCGTGCCCATGATGCAGCCCAATGGCACAGGATGGCATCAGCCAGGACAGCATGTGTGACCACAATGAGGTGTGGGTGACACGGGTGGGCACCACGGTGCCCCTGTCCCCACATCCCCCCTATGCACCCCATGGTGCTGGGTGAGGCGGTGGCTGTAAAGGCAGGGAATGGAGGGTACCAGACCCGCGGCTATGGTGAGGCTGGATGGTGCCGGTGCTGCCTGCAGGGTGCCGGGTGGGGACAAGGACAGCGGGGTGGCACGGGGACGTGGCCCCATGGCGTGGGAACGCGGCTCAGGGGCCGTGCCAGCCCTGGCTCCGCTCTCTGCTGCAGTGCGTGAAGGATCAATAGCGCAGACGATGGGTTGAGCTGCGCGGTGCTGGAGCCGCTCAGCACCACGGGGAGACCATTGCGGTGTGGGGACACCTCTGCTTATCTGGGACCCCCCAGCCCCACAGCAGCAAGGGCACGTTGTGGGGCCAGCAGGGCCCTATCCCCCAGCCTCCAGCACATGTGTGCCCAGGGCCCCCTGCTCCCGCACACACGTGCTGTGCCCTCCGTGTGCGTGTCCGGCTGCATGTGCTCCGCGGGGACCCGGTGTCCCCTCACCGGTGTCCCCGGTGCCCCGGCCATCGCTGTCCTCCCTTGCCCTCTCCTTACATAAGCAGCCACGTGTCGGGCACGGCCGCCTCCCGCTGCGGCGTCACCGCCGGCACCCAGATTCCATCTGACAGCCCCGTTCCGCTCGGCTGCGCTCCTGTGGGCACCGGGGCCGGGGGTGTGGGGCAGGACCCCACACGACCCCACTGCGATGGCACCGGGGGAGCGCTGCGGGGACACCGGGGACGCGGCCCTGTGCCCGTGGCACCTCTTTGTGCCCCGGCACCCACGGCCTCCCGCTGGACCTCGGCACCCCGACACCGTGGCTCGGGCCGGGGCTGGGAGCTGTGGGCAGGCAGGATGCGGGCAGCGGGGGGTTCAGCCCCACTATGGGGTGCTGCGAGGTCCCTGGTGCCCGGTGGGACCTGGAGGGGGCGGCGGGGTGGCCTCTGCGCACATCTGGCAGTGATTTGGTGCATTCCTCTGGGCTGAGCACATGCCAGCGCCTGGGCCTCGCCGCAGCGGCAGCACCGCCATGCTGGAGAGGGGGCCGGCGGCCGTGCCGGGCTGTGGGTGCCCAGACCTCGCTGCCCACACTGGGCCCGGGGGTTCCACCTCGCCGTGCCTTGAATAGAGGGGAAACTGAGGCACAGGAGCGCTGCTCTGGGTGGCCGCAGGAACCCTTTTGGAGCGTGGGGCATGGGGCTGGGCCAGGGCTGCCTCAGGCTGCAGCTCTCCTTTTTCTTTGCCTTTTCACAGCAAAGTTGCCTTAATGCCCCGTGTGTCCTCGATGGGAGGCAGGTGGGCACCTGGTGAGAATCTGGGGGACACAGAGGTGCCAGAGCTGTCACCCTGGTAGGGATGAGGGAATCAGGAATGCAGCAGCACAACCTGTGTCCGTATCCTTGTCTTCGGGGTCAGTGGCTTTGCTGGGGGGCAGGCGGGCAGGCGGGGAAGCCTCCATCACCCCTTGACTTCAGCCCATAGAGGAGGACCATGCCCTGCCCCTCTGACACCTTCTGTATCCCCATCCCGCTTGACCCCCCCACACTCCCCCATGCCCTGGGTGGTCTGTCCACATCCGCCCCCCCCCCCCCGCACCCCCATCCTGTGTCCCCTGCACTCTTTTATGAGACAAGAAGAAAAAGGTGCAATGATGTTTATGATGCGCGGCTCCTTTAAGAGCCCCCCCCCCCGCTTCCCGCGCGGCGCGCGCACCCACTTTCTCCCCTTCCGCCTTCTGGAGACTTCAAAGAGTTACAATGTAGCGGCTGCCCCGCCCACGGCGGCTTCCCATTGGCTGTCGTAGGGCGAGCAGGAGGCGTGGTCTGCGGGAAGGGCGTGTCCCACGAACGGGCGTGGTTTGTGCGGGAGGGGGCGTGGTCTACGGGAGGGGGCGTGGCCTCCGCTCGGTCCCCGCCCGCCGCCGCCGCCGCCGCGCCCGGCCCAGCCCCGGGTAAAGTTTCCCCGCGAGCACATGACTCGCAATGGCCGCGGCCGCCGCTCGTTG
>JBCJKH010049171.1:0-15397 GCA_039877255.1 Loriculus beryllinus
CCCCTTGTCCTGTCACTACAGTCCCTAATGAAGAGTTCCTCCCCAGCATCCCTATAGGCCCCCTTCAGATACTGGAAAGTTGCTATCCCACTTCAGGTTATGCAGGTTGCTTTTACTCATCCTGTATCTTGTTTGTCAATAATCACCTACCCTAAAGAATGTGAATAATTATGTTATGCTTCTAGATTCTAACTCTCTATAGCAAGTGCCTAGTTACCCTTTCTTATATTAAGCATGAGATAAAACCTAACTTTACCCCCACTATACTATTTTGCATGGTATTGATTCTTTTTCAAGTTAATTCAGTCCTCATAGAAGATGCTGAGTTGACACCACTGTATCTATTATCTTTTTAGATGTGGAATGAGTAAATCACATGTAAAGGAGTCCACATGTTTTCCACACTGCTGTTCTAACATGTTTCAGTCTTCAACAGCTATGAAAATAATACTATCAATATTATCTCGCAATTAACCCCTTTTTAGCTAAAAAGGTTAATGGCTGGTCTATTTTTTATTTAAAACCTTGTGCAATAAAGGTGCTGTAGACTAATGGTCTTCTGTGTCTCACTAAACGTAAAGGCCAGAGGAAGGCACTTGTGAAAGGTTAACATAAAAGTTATGGGCTTTTGAAGAATAAACTTGGAATAAAATCTTCATAGTTAAAATGTTAATGTTTCAGTCATGTTAGTGAGATTGCCATGCACTGCAGTCTGCAGTGGGTGAAGTTCAGAAAGCAGTATTCAATCTCAAACTTGCTCCAAATGGAAAGCACTCCAAGAACAGATGTGGAGAGTATTATTACTACAGGTGGTATGATAAAAGATCTTAATTCAATATAAAAAAAGGAAGTCCAAAGAGGTGCCTAATTTTTCTTTTCTATTGTAAACTTACAAAACCTTAAGGGAACTTAATATCAGATGAGAAAAGCAAAGACTACAATTTGAGAAACAAGTTATTTTCTTCTTAAAGGATGAAACTGTAGTCTGTGGGCTATTTGGGGAACTAATCTTACGGGCTGGTTCATCCATATCAAGGAGTTTTAAAGATGTGGATTTATGGCATTTCACTGCTTTGGTTGTCTTGAGGTTGAGAGGACTAATATTCATGTGCTTCAGAAGAAAAATGTTCCACAATGTAAGCTATTGTTAATAAAACTAAGAAAATTTAGCCTACATATTCATTTCAAAGGCATAAAACTACACTGAATATGTGATTTCAAAAACAGATGGGACATGGGAAGAAAAAATAATAAATATAAGCTAATTTAGTGTTCATTTAATCTTTGTTGCAGCGGGCTTTTACTTACTGAGCTCTTAACTTTTATTTTCATTTAGGGTTTCTTGGTTTTGTTTCTGTTTTGGTTTGGGGTTTTCTTATTAAAGAATAGAAACCCATACATCATTTTATACTGATTACTTTCATCCAGATCTGCTGATGTAGCAGGAGTCTTTCCTGGAGTAATTTCTAACCTTATTTAAAAAAACCCAGCATCAACCTCCATCCTTAAAAACCACAAACCCCTGTAGCCTCACACACAGCTAGTGATGTTTGTAACATGTTTTTTCATCCTAATAGAGAAAGAAACAGCCCAGGAATTCGGGATCCATTTCTGATCCTCCAGAGTCCTAGAACCAGCTCTTCAAAAAGGCTCTAACATTAGAAATTTTAAAACAAATTCAAGATTATCATGTATTAAAAATGTGAAAAAAACGTATTATATTAACAAATCCTTTGTGGTTTTGAAGATATTTTAGGGCCTCCCAAACTGAAGCTTTTGATATAGCCCTGGATGTTCCCTGTGCTACGTCATTGAACACTTTCCATGATACGGAATTTATTAGTAACTTTTGTTCCTCCAACAAATTTTGTTGTAAGGAAATCAGTTACAATGTACAACAGTGTGCAGATGCAACAGTAAAACAGGCTGAGGAAAGCTAAGGTCCCCATAAAAGATTAGTCATTTGCCTTTGTTTACAAGTACCTGCAAACCCCGAGCTGGATCCAACTCTATAATACCAAGTTGTAGTGGCTGATTGAACAGCTAGGTCTTAAAATCCAGCTCCTGACAAAAGTATAAGAAGGAAATTTAGGGTCATTTTGGTAATTAAACCTCCTTAACACACTGGGAGAAAGGGATGAAGAGCTGGTAGTGTTGGATAAAACTGTCTTACAGTTAAAGACAACCTGGCACTAGCAGGAGAGTGCTAGGGTGTAGTAAGGATCCACGACCTTGTTAGTGCTGTATTTGGTCTAGATTGTCTGGTGGGTTTAGAACCTGTTGTTTTAATTTCTTTCTGTGAAGAAGACAGATGCTTTTTATGAACAGAGTGTAGAACAGTTTGGTTTGGCTTTCAGTGTTTGCTTCATAATAGGGTCTGTGAGCAACATGCAATAATCATCCATTGGAATCTGTTAAGATAGGATTTCTTTTCATGTCCTGACAATGTTTATTGACATTATGGTGCTTTGGTAACAGCTGTGACTCCATTGTGCCAAAGGTTGTGCAGACTTCAAACAAAGGTTTGTTCAACTTCAAACATATGTGTAGACCTCTTATGATGGCCTTTAGCAAGCACATTGATAATGGGGACAGAGCAATGCAGAAACCTTCACCAGAATGAGTTTTCTGCAACTTCTTACTTTGTCAAGACTGTGTAAGTCTGTGGAGTTGCTTCAGTGAGCAAAGATATCCTCCAAGAACAGCTTCTCTGCCCAGATATTTTCTATGGCAGTGCTTCATTTAAGTAGGACTCCTTCAGCACTAGCAAATTAGAGTAAAATTGTCTCACACCAGCACTAAAGACAGATGGATAAAGAACTGCAGAGATTTTCTGCGATGGTTATTTTTTTAGGTGGCTGGTCCCAAGAAATCAAAGCCAAAGCCGACCATATGCTTGCTGTGCAGCACTGTGTGGAGAACTGCTTCCCTTGGTGAGATGCTCCAAAGACCTGCAGATTCACTAGGGCACTGTTAGTACCTCTGAACATGGGAGAAGTCCAATTTCTGTTTCGTCTCTGCAGTTTAGGCAGCACAGTCAGTTCTGTAAAAGAGCTGCTTACACACAGCCTCCTCCGAGCCAGAGTCAAAACCGGTTCATAAGGGAGGATGCCTAATCTGAAAGAATGGGAAAAAACTTGTGCTAAAAGCGTGGTGATGCCCTCCTTGTATGAAATAACCTGCTGATTTTAACAGTCACAAATGCTTTTACTAGTGCCTCCATTGTTTAGTCCTGGAGTTCTGACTTGCCTTCAAGATTCTTTCTTATTTAAATCCATTGGCTATTGAATACAAAACAGTAGCCTGTAGGTACAAAGTGTTCCCCTGTGTTGAAAAAGAAGGAAGATTCATATGGTAGGAGGAGAAAGGATGTGAAAGATTGAACTGCTGACTAGAGTAGCTTTCTAAGAGGGGAAAATCTTCCCAAACAAGTCAGTTTTCAGCAGGTTCTGGGTAAATGCTGCAACTGCTGAGCTGTTATAATGATAGATGCTGCTGCAGCTTGGTTTTTATACAGAAAGAGGCTACAGGTGCATTTGGGCAGCATTTGATGTTTTGTGAAAGTATCCCCACTGTTCTTAGAAGGCAAGATGTCTGGAATATTGGGCATTGTCCTATGTGTTTACTGCGTCCTGACAGAGCTCATGTTTCAGGCTATTGGGGGAAGAAGGTAGAACCACACCTGCCTGGAAAAAGAGCTACCGTATTTGTGTACAGAATGGAGTTACCATAAAAATATCCTCAGGTTGGTTTTTATATGTACTTTTCTTTTTAATTGTTCTGTGAGTCTATGAGTCTATGACTATTCCTATATCTTACAGCTAATTTAGTTATAAAATCAATTTAAACACCTAGTGAATCCATTTTCTATGTATATAAGGAATGCAACACATCTCACAATCAATCCCGCAGGGATGTAGACTTTCCCATTCCGTTTGTTCTGCTGATGGAAAGATGCAGAGAATCAGCAACTTGCGACATATCTCAGCATCTCCATGTATATAATGTTTCTTTATTTCTGGGGGAAGGGGATAAAGTGTTGGGGTTCAGATAAGTATTTGTATTGATAAAACCCACATAAATAAACAGGAAAAGCATTTACAGAGAAGTCCTCAGAGCCTTGTTTATTACAACAGGAACACCACAGCATGTCAACTGACAATAAACAATCTGTGTGCATAATTCATTTTATTTGAGGGAAGATGTGAGGAAAACACAATGTGCTGAAAAGTACTTTTGTTTTTGTTAAACTAAGGGAACCCCTTGGGATGCCTTCCCCCATTTATCACTTCCTTTTGAGAAGTAGGCAAAGCTGTGTAAGCCTCGGTGTACGTGTGCATTTCTAGTGTCTCTACAACAACAGAGTAGAATCACATTAGGCTTTCGAAGCAGCTACATTTCTTCATTGTTCTCGTGTCACCTTTCCCCAGTTAAAAATACTCATCGGCATGATTTATAGCACATAACTAGGTACATGGTCTATTTATGCATTCTGGTTTTCACCATCGTTTTTGTTTTGCCCTTTTCCATAAAAATGCATATAAATCCAATAACTCTCCAAAGAATAAATTAGAAAAAGATGGAAAAAAAAAAGTGTCCTTTGAGCCTATCTTTTAGCTTTACAGCTACTACATTATCAAAATGGGAGAAATGACAGCAACTTCCAGACAGTAAAGGTAAGAAAGTGCATATTTTCTCATCTTATTTCTTACATGGAAAAAAAGAATCTATTTCTGTACCTTGGTAAAAGCAGGCAGAGCTGTAGTTGGTTTTAAGGTAATTTTCAGGAATAATGCAGCTGATTTTGTTTTGATTGGTGGAAATCAAAACCCAAATTATGCTGTGAATGGAATTAGGCACATGTTAGCAGTTAAATACATCAGGACAAATACTGTTATTCTTATTTCTAAAACAAAAATCTATTCAAACTGAAGAGTGTAATTAATTCTAGAGGAGACCTTCTACCAGGTCATGACATTGTACAGAATATTGCTGAGTTATTAATTATGATGATTACTCTGATCAGTTGCAAGAGGACTGTCGTTCGCAAGCAATCAACAGTTGTTTATAGGTTTCTGCTCCCACCAACTTGCAGAAACAATATTTTTCCTTAGGACAAGAAAGAGAACCAAAAATACTCAGCCCTGTACAAGTTCATGTTCCTAACAGTGAAGGTAGGTGAGCTTCGTTTGGTCCAGATCTCTATGGAGCTGTCTGCCCTGAATGGCTTCATTTATAGTAACAACATTGGAAATACAACCCTCTGCATGCTCTCTGATGAGCTACTGGGTGCAACTGGTTCAAGAAACCTGTTCTACTTGCCCGTAACCCCAGAAGTCTGAGGCTAAGTGAACAACTGAGTTGTTTAATAAAATCAATGGAACTATTTCCTAGCTGCAGGTTTCTTCTGGCACCAAGACTGGAAATGGCTGCTTAAAAAAATGAACTTTCTCTGTAATAGAATTAACCCTCATGAGTACAGAAATGAAAACACATTTGCATTATTGTGGCCTTTCAGTACTTAAAAGGCGCCTATATGAAATATGGAGAGAGACTTTTAGCAGGGCCTTTTGTGATAGGATGAGGGGTGATGGTTTTAAACTAAAAGAGGGGAGATTCAGGTTGGATGTGAGGAAAAAAATTTGTACAGTCTACACAAAGTATGTGAGGGAGGACCCAGGAACCTACAGCCCTGTTAGTCTAGCCTCAGTTCATGCAAAAATTAGGGAGAAGATTACACCGGGTACTATTGAAAGGAATTTAAAGAATAATAGGGTCATCAGGCACAGTTAACGTTGTCATTGCAGGCTCCTGAGTGGACTCTTTGGGACTCAGCATTTCTTGTCTTCTAGACATTAGGCACTGTGGGGCACAGCTGCTTTGTAACCCCTGACTGTGTGAATCACTGTAGAACAGAATAGACTATTTCAGCTGAAAAGGACCTACAAACAGTCACCTAGTCCAACTGTCTGACTACTTCAGGACTGACCAATGGGTAAAGCATGTTAAGGGCATTGTCCAAACACCTCTTAAACACTGACAGGCATTTGGGCTTGTTCAGTTCAATCCCATTAATCATAGCACAATGCTCCAGTCTATCTAGACCCCTCTGCAGAGCCTCCTGTCCCTCAAGAGAGTCAACAGCACCTTCCAGTTCGGTATCATCAACAAACTTGCTCATGGTGCATTCAACTCCTGCATCCACATTGTTGATAAATATGTTGAACAGGACTGGCCCTGGAATTGAACCTTGAGGAGCAGCACTGGTGACTGGTGAGAAACAGCCAGCCAAATGTAGCCCCTTTCATTGCTAACCTTTGAGCTTTGCCCTTCAGCCAAGTCTTCATCCACCACACTGTGACCCTGCTCATCCCACAGCTGGACAACTTACCCATAAGGATGCTGTGAGGGACAGTATTACAAACCTAAGACCCAGAAACACTACATCTACCACCTTCCCCACATCCACTCAGTAGGTGACCTTATCACAGAAAGGTAGCAGATTAGTTAAAGAGGACTTTTATGAACCCTTGTTGACTGTGCCTGATGACCGTAATTCTTCAAATGTCTTTCCATAGCACCCAGTGTAATCTCCTGCATATCTTTGCAGGAACCGAGGTTAGACTAACAGAGGTCCCTGGGTCTTATCTCACATCCAGCCTGAATCTCCGCTCTTTTAGTTTACAACTGTAACCCCTCATCCTATCACAACAGGCCCTGCTAAAAAGTCTCTCCCCATCTTTCTTATAAGCCCCTTTTAAGTACTGAAAGGCCACAGCAAGGTCTCCCAGAGCCTTCTCTTCTCTAGGCTGAACAACCCCAACTCTCTCACGTTCCTCATAGAAGAGGTGCTTCATCCCTCTGGCCATTTTTATGGCCCTCCTCTGGACCCTCTCCAATAGATCCATAGCTTTACTGTCCCGAGGACTCCAGAGCTGGACCTCTCTAAAGTGTCTTATAAGAGCTTCATTACAACAGTACCGAAGTGCGTGACACTCATACATTGATTTATCTCTATGATACTGTGATAATTTGAGAATTAATCTTTTGTGGATGAAGATCCAAAGAACAGAAAATTGCTCAAAGATAAACTGTGACAGAGCAGTGGATTAAATTCCAGCACAGAGCAAACCATCTTTCTCTGGTGCCCTGGTGTATGTCTATGATGTGATCTGGCCTAACTTGGCCAACATTGGGGCATGGCAGAGGGCAAGCCAGTTGTAAAAGCAGAACTATTTAATGTCATTGACTCAGGTTTCAGCTCCTATCCATAATCTCAGGTGACCTGCTCTTAGGAGCACAGCTATCAACCATAGAGCTGATTTGAATTTCCTAGCATTGAGTGGAATCAAAGTTAAAGCCAGATGTTTCCACCTGCCTGAGCACACGTTCTGGGCACAGACACCTATGAAAGATGATACCAGATAGTTCCATGGGTTAACCAACAAGTCTCACTAACATTAAAACCTCTGCACCAAAGAGGAGTTTCAATTGAGATGTGTGTTGTGTTTCTCTCAGAGTATTCTGTAGGGTGAGCTAAATAATTCAGTGCATAGTGTACCTTAAAATCGTTCCCATCTTTGGGTTATAAGTGCTTCTATGCTTCATGCTATCAGCAGGTAGTTCTGTGTTGGTTGTTGTTAGGCAGTTAAAGGGGGTGATCTGACATTTATCTGTAATTAGAGGGGGGGTGTTTCTATCTTCAGGTGAAAAAGGCAAATAACCTGCATATAAAAATTGTGGGTAACAGCAGAAATGGAAAATATTATATGTAGGATCAGCTTCAGGAATTAAATTCTTGTACATGTGGACCAATAGAGATTATAAAGCATTTATTGAAAAACAATTTTTCATATGCTGCTTTTATTAGAAAAATAACAAAAAACCTAAATAAATCTCTATTTTCCAAGCTTATGGCAGCTTTTACAAATCTAATGCATTAGACAAGACTATTAAGTAAAGCCTTATCTAACTGACAAGTATGAGTGAGAGTCAAATTTTTGCATGAGGTTCCTTTAGAATCATAGAATCCATGGATGAAAAAGACCTACAATGTTTTTCAAATTGAAAAAGAATTGTTAAACTCATAAATAAAAAATAGTTAGGTGTATCTGGAAGAAAATAAGGTTGGCTTTTCTGGACTTTTATTATGATGACAGACAGTATAAAAACAGGATGTCTTTTGTGTGGTTTCTGATTTTCATTCCTGTTGCACATAGCTTTGTTCCTGCTTGTGAGGTTGTAATCAAAAGGGTTGATGCAGTGGAAAATTAATAAATCACAAAATCTAATAAAAACTAAATTTAAGGGGTTTGGTCAAATGAAAAGTCATATTTTATCACCACTTTCAGTTCCTTCTTTTTCATGGCAGTTTGCAATTTTGAAAGATAAGACATTCCTTAATTTCTAATTTACAAAGAAGCTCCTGCATCATCACATAAAATTTGTTTTGTGCATAATAGCTCTCATTTTGCTATAGCATGGATAAAGATAGATGATGCTATACTGAAAACAACTCCAAAACAACAAACCAAACCACTTCACTGTTGAGTTACCAGCAAAACTCACACATTGCTTTTAGCGAGAACAATTTCATTGCTATTCTTGATAGGTACAAATACATCAGCTCCTAAATATAAAGTTCTAACTGTAACGTGCTGTATTTTCTGTGTTGACGTGTTCTTGTCTGGGAGTTGACCCGCACACAACGCTGTTAAGGGAAGTTTCCCAGGGTGAGGGTGGTCGAGGCCTCCAGAAGCAAGCAAGACTTTGCTCATGCGCTTGCTAAGTGACAACACTGCCTCCCGGTGGCTTCCTCTGTCATTCATGCCTGACTTTGACATTTTAAACCTGTTTTTCGGCTGAAGCAAATCGTGTTGTTCCTGTTGTATTTGGAATGCTTAATGCAAACGAGTAAGCACACTCCTTTCTTGTATCCCACAAGATATATCTATACATGCATTTGCAAGATGTTTTTTTCTGGCTTTTTCACATGATTATTGTACTACAATTGCAGTGATTGAGGCTCTGACTGAAACCCCCAACATTTTGTTTTCTGCATACTGTGCCTTAGCAACATTATTTAGGAAGATGCAAAAAGCATTATACTCCTTAAGACAAATTTTGGTCCAGAGCAATTTCTCTTGCAGCACACTGAGCAATCAAGCTGCTAGAAACTCCTCATCCTTCTGCAGAAGTGATTTATTGAGTCTATATCCTTCAACTTGAATACATGTGTTTGCTTTTTTTGTGTTGCTTTTGACATCCAGGTCCACTTGACCTGTCTGCACAAAGACTACAGACCTCTGAGAGATGACTAGGCTTTCAAAAATGGAAAGTCACTGTTAAAAGAAGGGGTAGAGAGGCTTGCTATATTAACTTAAACAAAGGTATAAAATGACTTGAGATAGATATGCCCCTTTCTAGGTATTTTATTCAATTATATGTAAATCACAAAGCCTAATTAAATGTCTGCTTTGCTCAAAATAAAACAATCCCCCCCCCCTTTTAAAGGTGAAATAAACAACAAAACCAAATGAACTGTGTGAATCTAATATTATGTCTGTACAGTTAATGTTGCATTTTTATATTAATACTTTAATTTCCTGTTCAAATCACAATGTATTTCAGTTTGGGGATTTGCCTTATGGGGTTTTTTCATTCTCACCTTAAGGCTGTGCATAGGATCTCATTTGGCCCCATGAAAGCAACTGCACTGGGTGATCCAAGCCCCCTAAAAGTTGCAAGTTACATTTTTAAATTACTGTTCTTAATTACTCATTTTAGGTAACTATTTTAGGCATAGAAGGCTCAAGGCTGCCCATGCATCCATACACTCTTGGTTGCATCTTTTTCTGGCTGGAATTCTGTTCAAAGGGAAAAAGAGGAATATAGCCAAGCCTTTTTGTTCTCCAGTTAGCAGAGATCTGCAGAGGCAAGTACAGATGTTGTAGTTTGATTGGGATGGTTCATGTTGGGTGACTTTCATATGTATGTCTCATGAGTACACATGAGCTGGTACTTGTGGATTTAGATATAGCATTAAAGACAGGAAACAAATGTGAGCTGGAGTGAATCTGCATCAGGAGCAGTCTTAATGGACTATGGACTTACTGGCATAGAAATGTAGGAGTCCTGAACTGTTTGCACTGTTTTGTCTCCACAGACATTGTGGGTGTTGATATGATGAATCTGTGGGGTAGTAAAGCTGGACACAGGCTGATTTTGACCTATGTCTGTCAGGATGTATCTCTATCTGTCATACATGTGACATATCTATAAATGTCAGGACATATCTACTGTGCAATGAAGATGTGTTAATATTGCCACGGGACAACTTTTTGTTGCATCTTCTTTGGAGCAATCCCAATGACCACTATGGATGTTAAATACTCATAGGTGTATAATGATAGGTATTTCATGTTCTGAAGTGTACACAAAGCCACAAGACCTCGTTCTCACCTACTTTTTATTCTGAGTGCTGTGTTTGTGCAGTGGTGGTGCAAAGCATGACATCAAGAGTTAGGTTTTCCAACTCCCCTTTGCAGAAAAAGAGGAAGGGAGAGGCAGGTTCATCATGAGCCAAATAATCAAAGCAGTTTTCATTTGTTATTGAAGTAATATTTACAAAAATTTTGCAAATTTCATGTCCACCATTCTCATTCTACATCTTTATTTGTATGATTTTCTATTGCCTCATCTGCTATCATAGGATTCCTTTGTTTTGTACTCCATGAGGAGGTTTCCTTGTTAGTTGAGTTCCTTGGGAGAAAAGAAGCCATCCTCGTCATGCAGCAGGTTTTCCTTTGTTAGACACCTTGTCTCTAATACACATTCACTTGACTACTGCCCTCCAGAAAAGAACATACTGCCTGACAAGATAGCACTGTTTAAAAAGTGGTTAAATCTTTCTATGTTCCTGATAACTTGGCTTTGAGGGAGGTGGAAGGAGGATATTAAAAGCTTTCAGTTACAGACGTATAATGCCGAAGGACAATCTTGACACTGTACTTTGGTAGGACATAAAGGTTAAGTGCAAGAGGGATGTTATGCATTAGTGATTACATGATTCTGTTTGTGCAGGATAGCATTCTGTATCTGCTAATAATCCTTCTCAAGTGCCCCTGCCTAACTTTTCATTTCTGGCAAGCTCTTATTTAGAGCAAATGACTTCTGTTTCACAAGAGTGGTCAACACAGGAAAATGATGAGTTTTCCCCCTTTTTTGCTTTAGAACACCTGAGCCTACAGGGCAGTATTTGGTTGCAATCCTCCTCTTCTCCTGGTTCAAGAGCTTTGTAGAATTGCTGTTATCAGTTTTCTGTCCTCTGCCAGTGTATTCGAACAGCAGGGATGCTGCAGCCCAGTATCCAACGCCTATAATGGCTCTGCACGCTCATGATGTTTATGACATATTGTGGAGAGCACAGCAGAATTCTGGTAAATACCGTAGATTAAGAAAGATGCATGTTGTAACTAAAGCAATATTGTGTTGAAGAGACTGCTATTAGACTCCTGAGTGCTAAATTTTTCCTTTCTAAGGGTTTCCAAATTAATGGATGATGGTATGATGGTCTGTGAGTGTTTCTATGGCGTTCAGGGAGCTGGTTGGTCCCATGATTTAATCTAAGTTCCCTTTCCTTTATCTGCTGCTCCATGTGTCTCTACTCTTTTTTGCAAATGACAGCTCTGAGATGTGTAAAAAGTGCCTTAATGGCAAGAAGAGAATCTAGCTGCTGATGGCAAGAAGAGGCACTGTATTGGAGCAAGGAAGAGCGACTCTCAAGGTGCTGCTCCCAGAGCTGACGATTTCCAGAGTAAAGTCATATCTCATGCAGGCAGATAGCAGTGTATGGAGACGATGATGGTGACAGGGGTTCAGGGGAATGGGCAGTATTTCCAGTGAGAAAGCTATCATTTAACATGGCAGCCTAGCTTAGACAACATGAGTAAACAACAGGAAAAAACAAGCGTAGAAAAAGAGATAAGGATCGTGGTGTGAAGAAGCATGTTCAGAAGAGCGGGGAAAGAGGGATGAACAGATGGATGCAGTATCAATTTTTAGATTAAAAAGGAAAGGCACATTTTAGTAGTGCATTGCATTCAACTATGATGGCATTATATGTGTAAATACTTATACATATATATGTATAAAATGCACACATTTTCTTAATGCACTATATGAACAACTGCTGCTGGTATAAAATGATTCCTATGGTTTTAGTGCATAGCTTGAAAAAGCTTATGAACACTTTTGCTATGAAAGATAAGAGAGCTGTGCTTCACAGCAGAGGAAATATTCTGTAGCATTTTGATACCATTACTTTACTTTAGTTCCTCTGTAATTTTGTGAAGTGGATGTGGAGACTTGGATAATTTAAATGTATGAGTTAATAAATTACAGTTAGAGTATATCCAGTTACCATAATGGCTCTTAAATAATTAAACAAAGCAATCTTAAATAGGATACTGCTACACCGCACTAACTAGAAAGGTGTCATCAGAGTTGCTAAAACCTATCCCTTAAGGTCCCATTCCACTGTGTATGCAGAGTAAAATTAGTGGCTGCTTTGTGGGTCTAAAGGAATTGAGTATAAATCAAAAGCACAGAGTGCTTGTACGGGAGTTGAATGGAATTTAATGATGAGAATTGTGTGGTCTGTGGAATTGAGGCTCGGTCACTGCTGAGGATGTGTTGGATGAACCACCGAGCCTTGCTGAGGCTCAATTGACTTGCCTGTTGGATGGCTGTAGCCCCGTTCCAGGTCACCGCAGGAATTAGTACTCATAAAGTTCTTTCACGCTTTTCATAGAGGACACTACTTTATAAACCAACATCTGGAATAAAGATGCTATTGGAAGACAGTGGTGTGTATTGACCATGCTTCAATCAGGCCTTGAAGTCCTGATGAAAGTGGAAAGCAATGCTCTGGTAATTAGTTCCACTAACATCTGACAATTTACTTGCATAAGTGAAGGATGCAAGATTAGTCCTTTGTGAGGACTCTTGCAGGAGCTAAATTTGTACTTGCTGGCAATGAGGTAATAATGGGCTGATTAATCCTTTCTGCAGACCTAAATGAAAATTAAAACAAACAAACCCAGAAGCCTAAAACAGAAGGAAAAGGAACGTTTATTTTATCTGATCTTCTCATCAAATTCTCATGCACATAGAGAAAATCAACATTCTTTTTCATGGAAAACTGGAGGTACTGTCTGCAAACTGAGTAAGGGCTATGGAGCATATCAGCAGAAGACTCTCTGGAAGAACTTTACTCCAAGGCTTTTTACTGTCTGTGATATTCAGATGTTCTCACAGCAGGTGGGCCATATATTGTGTTACTTTCTTTGAGAAACTGCAGAAAAGCAGGTGGTGAAATACAAGGTGTCATCCAACACTTGTTTCATATACAGTAAAGCAGACCAGTAATGCAGGTTTGTAAGATTCATCAATAAAGAGCCAAACCACATACTGGAGTTGCCTCTAGACAGCTCACTCGATGCTTTTTTAATAGTAATAACTGAGATTTACATAGTGCCTTTCATCTTCCAAAGATCCCAAAGCATTTTATGAACTCCTTTAAACACCCTTTGTCAGAGGAAATACAAAACCCATGAAGAAAATGTGACCACTGCTTGAGCAAGGAACAATTATGCAACAGACTGGGGAAAGAACAGAAGGACAAAGGTGTCAGAAAAGAATAGCAGGTAGTATATAATTAGATATATTATAAATTAATGTAATTTTTCTAAGTATCCTGGCGCTAGGTGCTAGCCATTATACTGCAGGACTTCTCTTAGGAGAGACAGCTGTATTTTTTTTTAACCTATAATGCAAGTGCAATACAACACTGAGTGTTTAAATACTTTCCTATGTGTGCAACAGCAACAAGAATGTGTTTTTGTCACTGGTAGTTACGTTATCATAGTGTCCCAAATGTATCAGGTGCTGTTCTGTTGCTGTAGATATAGTTCTGGTACTAAAAAACAATCACAGGACAAGAAAAAAAGGCAAAGCGAGGGATGTATAAGAAATTATGAGAAGTGAAATTGCAGCTTGTTCTCCTTTCACACTTTGGATTAATCATTAAGCTGATTTGCCATTCTCATTTAAAAAAGCCACAGCTTTTCTGCTTCGTATCAACTGGGGGGGTGTTTTCTCAATCAATGGCAGTACAAGGCATGTATTGCTACAGTCATACTGGGTCCAAATCTGATTTAACTTGCACACCATGTAAATCAGCGAGGCTTTATGCAGTACCAAGCAGCCTTTGATGTGCTGGTTGGTTTGTTTGTTTGTTTTTAATAAGTGCTATGAATGTGTTGGAGCAGGCTGTGATATTTTTTAATTCCTTTCCTTGCCCTTTGGAGCTTCCAGAAGCCCTGGAGGGGATGCCTCTGGGAATCATTTATTTACAGACAAGGGAGGAGAGGTTTACTGAGTAGTGAAAATATCATCTAGTTTTGTTGCTGTGTTTTCCACTTTTATTCTGAGAGATTAACCTGTACAAGAAAAGCACTTTAATGCAATATAACTGCTCTATGAAGAGGGCCTGAAGAGATATCCATGCAGTATTTATATGCTGTCTCAATTACCCCTGCAAAATAGTTTGATGATTCAGCAAGGGGCCCTAAGAGTATCTTCAATAATTCTTTTCCATTTAGATCTCTGACGAAGAACTAAATCTATACTATTGCTTGGTCTTTTATTGCCTGTAGGTTACATGTTTCAGTACAGAAAGTGCATATGCATTCTTCTGTGAGCTGGAAATGTGGATGAATCAGGCAGCAAGGCTGAGCTGAATGGAAAGCCAAGAGTTTGTAACAATGCAACTTGCTTTCCACAAGGTACCTTGAAGTAACCATGCGTGATTTCCAGTGACATTAAAAACAAAGCATCGGGGGATATATACAAGAACACACACAGCCTCTCAACAGAAATGCTGTGCAGTGAAAGAAATGTTTTACTTCCATTTTTTGGTGTACTGTGCAAAGCAGATGTATAAATTTTCACTGCTTTCAAAGGCAAAAGCCCGGGAGCTAAGACAAGTGAAGAAACCAAGAGCACAAGTTGGAAAGAACCGGTGCACAGCACTGTGTGGGAGATGCTGTAAGGAAGAATACTTGTTAACAGTGTCAGGAAGCACATCAGGGCAGTTGGTAGCAAGCATCGGGATGAGCTGTTGTTAAGAATGTTGTGACAAGTTATATAGAGCACCAAGGGATACTCCAGACTTTATCAAGAGTGAGGCAATCATTCCCACTGCCATAAAAGTATCCTGGCAGGCAAAGACTATAAATGTAATAAAAGAGGGAGGTGGGGGGAATGATGCTGCTGTGGATGGGTCAGGCTCCCAAGAGCCAGCCGTGCTCATGTGTCTGTCTCAGTGCACGGTTTC
>JBCJKH010049172.1:9879-30217 GCA_039877255.1 Loriculus beryllinus
ACAGAAATAAGAGTAAATATATGCTTGCAAATTAAGATTCACAACTGAACTATGTGTAATAGTTAAATAAGAGCTTCATAAAAAATTCTTGCAATGTCAAAATTTGGCACTACATAAATTAATTCCCTTTCGTGATAGATAAGTAAAGCAACAATATTCCAACCATTAACTCTGAATAAAATTCTCCTCCATTTTTTTAATACATCATAAAATACCTACAAAACACAGCAAAGCTGTAATATTGAATTCAATAAATGTTAATGTATTAAATAATTACAAACTTATCTGCTTCTCTCCATGAAGTCTCAATCAGGCCTGATTGTCTTAGTATTTCCTAATGAATAAGTAACCAAAATTGCTCTTTAATGTGTTTTTAACGTACCCTCATGAGTCAGCCATTGTATATATACTTCTGGCTTACTAATCAGCATTTTCATATGGAATTTTGTCTTACACTCTCAAGTAATGCCTCTATGCATTGTGTGATATTGTTAAAGGCTACCATGTTTGATCCATGGTAGCAAACACTTTAATCCAGCACATTTGGTTGCTCTTGGCCACTGCAATGTTTCAGCCCAGTCCCTATTTAAATGTCATGGTAAATACAACATTCTTCAACAAATCTCACTGATTGTTACTTTGTAAAATAATAATTTAAAAATATTATAATATGTGTGGTTTTAATTTAAAAAATGGCGTTTGCCTTAGGAAAAAAAAATAGTCAGGATAACTGATTTCTAAATGATCATGCACAAATTTTATTCCCCTATAATATATTCATTCTGAGCCACCCTCTTCCATAAAAAAAAAAACAAACAAAACAAAACACAATTCTATGCTTTCAAATTTTCCCTTAGATATAATCCAAATATGATCATAGTTTTGTTGCCTTTATATATTCTAATCTTCTTGATACTCTGACATAAGAGAGTAAAAAGTGCATCTTCTCTCTGAATATATACCATCATTGTTTTCAACACTGTCAATATAAGATGTTAAGGGTATTTCTTTTTTTTCAAACCTCAATGTGCATAAGTATCAACTTCCTTTTCTGGATGACAGAAGTAAGCAGAAATTGACATTTATATGCCTGTGATGAAATCCAAATCTTTTTCTTGAGACTACACAGAATCTTTCTTCATGTATAAATTTAAATTACTGCTGCCAGCCTTTATTATCTATTATATAACCACATAAAATGTAATCAAATGAATTGCTGCCACTTCTGTAAAATTGTTGTGTAGTGCGTTCACTATAATCTTACATGTTTTTACTATCTTCAATTTTATTCCGTAAGAAAAAAATATGGGCACTTTATAACTTAAGTTTCTCAGTAAGTATTACAGGTAATTCGGTAAAATCCTTTAACATATACTCTGCTGTTAAGAACGCCAAAGCACTTTCTGAAACTATGTCTTTACTCTAAAGTCATGTCACGTATCCAAAGACAGCAAGATACTGCATTTGAACTTGCAAATTGATTATTTAGTTCCGTATTATGCTTTCAAACACAATAGCATAAATGTAAAAGCAAATATTGAAAGGAACCACCTACTATACAAGATTAAAGGGACGGATCTGAAGAAAATACTTCAATTTATAGCTTCAGTTTTATGAAGTGTACATGGTAGCGTTTTCTTATGCAAAAACTAGGTTTAGTTCAAAAATTCTCATGATCTCAAAAAATGCAGAGAAAACTGCATTACTGCTACTAAGAGAATACACTTTCCAAAGCCATTCTTAAGTAAGGACTGGAATAAACTTTTGAACACAGAATAAGACGAACCTCTTTTAAGAGGAAATGTTAGTGAAAATCATTAAAATAAATATCAAGTTTATGAAAGGAAAAGATTAAGATGTATTGTATCCAATATGTGTGTCTTGCAAATATATATATGCTCATACAGACATATACAGAGGTATAGAAGTTCTGAACACCCTATTTTTTGTTTTGCAATCATAGGCCATCCAAAGCAAATAAAAGTAACATACCATTCTCTGGTATCCACAGGAATTTACTTCTTACATGAACAAAAAGCTCATACTTCTCTTTTCTCTTTTTTTTTTTTTTTTTAATGTAAGAAACAAATAGAGAAAATAGACTGGAATAAATACAGCATATTTCTGGTTTTAGTATTATATTTAGAATAATTTGTCCTCACATGAATACATACACAGGAACCTCGAACTGACAAGAAACCAGTAATGATGTTTGTACTCCGAGGACAGATGAATCTAAATTACAGCAATTTACTTCCAGGAGCTTAGGAAGATCCCTCACAATATACACGTTGACATTTTCTGGTCATTTTCCTGACAGACTTCATTTTTCTGGATCTCTGCTTTGCAAGTTATACCTAGTTAAATTTTCTTACTTGCTCTTGAATTCACACAGATAGTTTGAGTACACACTTCACGTATAACATCTGTGTTATAATACCTCTAAATTTAGCCTTGATATTTTAGATTGAAATTTAAATGTATGTTATGATGTATGGTATGAATTTCCCTCTTATGAGTATTACAGGTGTTTGCTTTTAAGCAGTTTATACTATCAACCACGCTAAAAATACATGATATTAACGTAGCAATAAGAAAAAGTTGAAAAACTCTTACATAAGATGGCTGCTTTTGCCTTGAAATTACTGAGCCAGACTGCCATCTATTGGAAAACAAATATTTTTTAAATTAGTCCTTTTATAACTGAAACTACAATGAGTTATTGTCAAAAGCTGATTTTGCCAGCAATCAGACTTAAGACAGTTTAATATTTTTTTTTAAAGGAAACACCTAAGTTAACTAAACTGATACAATCAAAGATTTCCCTACATTTTCTTTCTACCTCAATTTTTCTGGAACATGTTTTGAAGCACGGCTCCTTTTCCAGCCTCCTAAACAATCAAATCCTAGTTAACTGGAGTCAAAGTTTCATATTTAGCAAACATAATAAAACTATAATATGGCAGCACTGAACAATACACAAGTATAATACTTTCCCAGCATAGCCGTGCAGCAGCTCTCAGGGCTTTCCATGCTTTTGCATACGCAGGGGAACCGAAAAGATGTTTAAGTCCCAAAGACCAAAATGGAGAAAAAAAGACAGACAGAAACCGGGAATAAAAGTTTATGAACCCCCCCATCAATCATAGCCAGCGCACAAGTCTTTGAGATAAACACACAATTCTAACTAAAATGATACCTAGGGGTAGAATTGCTCTCTCTGAAGCAACATAATAAACCATATTTCCAGTTGCAAAATTATGTTCAATTTGGCCTTTAATTTTGTGGAGAAAATGAAGAGGGGGCTGTTGTCTGATATGTCATTCAATGACTGGTGATGACAGACTAGGAAACACAGAATTAATACTTTCATGACAGCACATCAGAAGTACATTGAAACACACACAGAGTTGTAAAATCAAGCTCTGAAATTATAAAGTTTCCAGTGAAGTTTCACCTTGACTTTCTGTAGTTTATAATGTACTCTTCCAATAAAAGATCACGTTAACTTATTCTCATCTGACTTCACGCTATTCAGCAAACAACTATTCAGGTTTCACTCCCTCTTATTCCTTGTTCCCTTCATTCACAGAGCTAACAGTCTGCTTCCCCAGAACCCCCAATTTTTCCCAATTTCCTCCTCAGCTTAAGGAACAGAAATGTCCTCTGGGGACATTTTCACTCACCTCCAGAATCTGTTCCTATCCACAGCTACACTGTGCTGTCTATTCTTATTGTTTCATTGTACCCTCCCCTCCCAGATGTTTATGCCTTCCAGTCCTCAAGATCCTGCCTTTCAATTTTCCCACTCAGCTCTTCCATGCCTGAGGAGATTTAAAAGTCAATGCTGTGCTAACTAGTAATTTGGAGTTGAGGTGACCGAACCCAAAATCTTCCTCCCGAAAGCTTTTTTTCAAGTTTCACCTAGCCTCAGAGTTGTGCAAATCTGCTTCCTATTTGACTATAAAATACTGTAACAACATAAACCTCTGGAGTTTTTTAATGCCTCATATCACATGTCACACACCTCGTCCGCAGAAGCATACTAAGTAATAATATGTGTTAGTGCTTTTAATGCAAAGTTTGATGAACAGAAGGAAGTCCCTTAGTCCAAACTACCAGAACAACTTGCTGCATGGCTGGATGACTAATTTTCCAATAACTCAGGAAATGGAAGAATGGACTCAATTCTGACCTTGAGCTAAGGGAGTTCCAACCCATAACTTCTTCAAAAGAAAATGTAGTACTTCATAGGTGCTGTATTACTGATCAATAAAAAACAAAAAACATTGAAAGCCAGAAAAGGAGAAGAATTTGCTAGTGAGTAGAAGCTCTAAGTCCTGCTCTCAAGATTCCACTGGTACTTTTCCAATGGTTGTAAAATCCAGAAATAATAGTGGAGGGGATCAACAGGCTGATGCTCTGTCCTTTATTTGGGAGACTATGAAAGTGATGTTAAAACCCACCCTCACGCCACACAGTGAACCAAACACTTTCTAGGTGGAACATTTTACTGCATTAAGAGGCAGGCATCCGCACTACCATTACACTAAGCAAGACCAGTGAGCCTTGCTCTTTCAAATGAAGCAGGTTAGCGCTTCAATTCAGGCAAGAACTCCAGGCTGTGGATCCTAAATAGACATGATTCTAGGATTCCTTTTTGCAGTCCTGAATCAATCTAAACCTTACTTAGCCAGGGCAGCACCACAGGCCATTTGACCCTCTTCAAAAGAGCCAGCTATTAAAAAAATTCTTTAAAACACACGATGTTTCCTTATGCACTCTTTCTCATATGCACATGCTATCCTCAGGGGGTGGCTCCTGATGCTCCTTGCTCCATCTTACTCTGGTTTTGAGCCACAAGCTATTATTCCAAAAGGACGTTCCCCAGACATGGCCTCCTAGTTCTCTGAACAACAGCAAAAAAATGTCTCCTAGCAGCCAGTTCCTCTGCAGAATCTCCATAAGGGTTATGAAGTGTCACGACTTAGATTTTGGAACCTGTGCAGATCACGTACAGGAAAAGGTGAAAATCCTGTACCAGTCATCATTCTCTACAACCAACATTTGTCCAGAAAATGGCATCATCTGACACTTTTCCACCAGTGACCCAACTTCTACACCTTTTCAGAGCTGATGCTGGCACAGTCAGCAATGAAAGTTAGGGGAAAACTGCCGATTTGAACTTGACGTAACTTCTTGCTTGTAGAGCCACTGCAGGTGTAGTTATCAGCCCTGTGCTGGAGCTGGTAACAGGGAAATACTTCACTTGGTTCTGCAGGGAGAAAAAGTCAGCACTCCCATGCTACCACACTCCTGTGCTGCCCCTGCCTCCATAGAATCTTGGCATGTGTAGCAGCAATGAATATGAACTAAATGAACGCAGTCAGTAAGGAAGACTCCACTTACCCTACTGAGATTTTTATGGAAGCTCCCCAGGAAGGAGAAAACTAAAGTCAAAAGAAGCTGCAAGAATCTCTCTTCTTTAATACATATCCAAGGAACCTATTTCTGACTATACATGTCTCCACTTCTCTCTCTCTCTGTACCTTCATGTTCTTATACATAAATATTCATCTAAGTTTCTTCAATCATCACCCTACTATCACACTTCCACCACCATGCTTGCTGATCCTACCCCCAGAGTAGTTTGGAAGCATTCACCTTTGTAACCATTTTCAGAGCTAAACATATCTCTTCATTTTAGTACTTCTGCCCAATTACTCTTTGATAGGTCCTTACAGCACGTGTGGGTTTTCAAATCAGGCATCACTATACAGGGAGTCTATACACCAAGAGAAGGCAGCACTTCCCCAAAACCAAAAGAAGGCATGTTGAAACTGAGCGCAACTTCTCTTTTTGATGCAATGCCGCCAGGTAGCAACTGAATAGACTGAGTGACCTTAAAATACTTTTTAAAAATTGTATGGATGGTTTAGATCAAACAGGAAAATCCTACATCACAGCACCTCACCACCCTCACAATAAAGAACTTCTTCCTTATATCTAACCTAAATATCCACTGGACATGCCCCCAAGCACACTCCACTGTCAGACCCCAAACGTCCCCCTGGCCCCACTCACCAGGATGCCCTGGATGATGGTATGTCTGTTCTTGCCCTCATAATCTACCACCTCAATATAGTCGAGGTAAGCATCAGCCCAGTACACCAGCCGGTTCACCAGGTCCAAGGTGATGCCGTGCGGGAAAACGATCTTGCTGTCCACCAGCTTGGTGCGGTTCTGCCCGTCCATGTCGCAGCGTTCCACCTTGGGGATCTGCCCGTAGTCGGTGAAGAACACTTTGCTGTGTGAGAAGGGCAAAAACAGGAGCTCAGAGCCTGGATGTCACATTCAGAGAGGGAGGATGCCCCACGTATGTGGCCTGTGGACACGGGCACCTTCCTTATACAAGGCCAGGCTCTCCCTCCAGGCTGCTATATGATATGTATTTATAAAACCCACTTTGGGTTTCCTGCTCGATAACATCATCTCTCTTCACCCAGGCAAGGATAAAAGCACCCATCTGGAAAGCGGCAGGAGAGGGGGAGATGTCCCCATCGCTGCTCCCGTGATTCAGCATTCCAGCTTCCCCACGTGGGATTCTGCAAAGGGGAACTGTCATCTGACCACAGCACAAGGGGAGCTGCTCAACCCGTGCAAGGATCCAACTGTTTCGGTTCCTGAAAGCAAAGCTGTAACCACGCAGCCACAGGATGAAAGCAGCAGCTTGACCTGGTCCATCCCCTCACAAGCTGGAAGTCGTTTCTCCATCAGCATCCCTGGATGCAGCAGCCGGACCCCCCTGACCTGCTCCACCTCCCCACGCTGATGGTGCAGGTCCTGGCAACAACACTGAGCTCTCCCACCCTCAAGCACATCCCTTACCCCATCGCTGGGTCCAGTGCTATTCCCTTGGGGTTGTAGAGCTCCAGGTCCAGCAGCGTGACACAGGTGACCCCGTTCTTGTTGCAGACAAAGATCCTGTCGTCGATGTCGTCCACGAAGTAGAAGTTGCCCGTGAGCCAGTCAATGGCCATCTGCTCCACGTCTAGGCCATGGGAGGAGGGAGAGAGGTTAGTCAGGGAGGGAAACAGGAGCCCCATGCACGTTCTCCAAGCCCATCAGGACCCACAAACACAGTGGAGGAGCAAGGTCATGTGAGCCACAAAGGAGCTGTGATGGGGATGCACAAGGGACCTGCCCTCTCCTCCCTTGGGGGAATGAAAGCATCCCATGGGAATGCCATCTGGAGCAGGGGGCTTTGCAAGGGGGGCACTGGAGGAGGCTGAGCAGCACAGAAGGGAGATGCATTGGAGGTCTGTCCTGGTGCGAGTGCCCCATGAGACCCTTGCACACAGCAGTGCCAGCACCAGCTTCGTGCCATGGGGAAGGCAGAGCAGGGCTGGGAGCCCCATAGCCCCACCACCCCAAGCACATTGGGACCCAGCCAGCCCCTGAGGAGTGGGGCCAGACGCTGCTATCATCAACCAGAGCAGCAGCTCAGGAGGGCAAACATGAATCAAGCCAGGATGTTTTGCAATGGCCAAGCCCTCCCCTGCTTGCAGGGTGATATCAAGCCCTTCCTTTGCTGCAGCACCACTGGGTTTTGAGGAGACCCAACTACCCTAACACAAACCTGAACCCCGAGTTATCCACATCAGCTTGCTGAGCTTTTGGGGTCAAGGGATGGGGATGCAACGCCAGCGGCGATGACCGGCTGGTGCCCAACTGCCTTCCCTTGCGGAAGGGCGAGGCCACGGCGCCCGCAGCCACCACCCAGCATGATGCATCTCATAAAAACAAGTGGAAACAGCCAGAGCCAAGGACTTAGCATCACATCAGCAGAGCTGAAAGGCAGCACGGGGCTTGCTTCATGCTGCCCAATGAGCCAGAGCTGCTGATGGAGCCAGCACAAAGCTGGGGCTCCTGGTCCAAGCAGGGACCTCCTGGCCCGGCTGGCGATGGAGAGGCAGAGATGCAGGGGCTGAGCTCTGCCTCCAGGATGGGGCTGCCTGAGTCACGCTGCCTGGACCAGCGCCTGTCCCCCCCCTCCCAGCCCCGGTTCACCCCCGGCTGCATGCGCGGCGCTGCTCCGGCAAAGGGATGTGCAGGAACTCCCCCAAACGCAGGTCTTGGCCGGCGCCCGCGGGGCTGAGTCAGAGTCACAGGACCAGGGAAGGGATCCAAGCAGGGCCGGACCGGGAGCACCCGGCGGGATGGAGCAGAGGCCCTCGCCCTCCCCATGCACAGGGATGCAGATCCCCCCCTGGCCATCGCTGCCCCATCAATAGCACCTTGGTTCTCCTTTCCCATCACTCTCCCTTCCCAAAGCATCACGGGGTTGCTGCCACCTCACCGGCCACATCCCCCAGAGGCAGAGCCCCATCCGACAGGGCAGAAGTTCACCAACACGGCTCTCGAGGGCTAAACAGGAGGGAAAATGGCCAAAACAAGCTCTGAGTCTCCAGAATCTCACTTCCTGGGGCCCGTGGCTCCCCTCACACCACTCTGCACCGTTGCCTCTTGCCATCAGAGGGTCCTGAGCCACAGGGCCGGGGCGCTGGGGGTGACGCAAGCACTTGCTCTTCTCCCAGGCCGTATTTTTGCAGCTGGAAAGCATTTCCCTCCTCAAAGGCTTTTGTTTTGCAGCTTGCTCCTTCTCTCCCTGCTTGCCATCCTCCCCTCTGCTTTGCAGGAACCAGGGGGTTATATTATCGTTGTCATTATTATTATTATCATTATTATTATTATTATTATCATTTTTTTCAGCTCTTTCTTGCAGCTAAACCTGGATTCCCTCTTGAACTCTCAAGAGAAGCTAACTTAGCAAACACCTATTTTCAACCCCTCGTGTTTAGCCCACAGCAAGCTCTCCCATCACTCACCCCTTGGCTTTGGGAGATGTGGCATCCCCCCCCCATCCTCTGCTACAGCCACCCATGACCAGCAAGACAAGGGACACCAGCAGGTACAAGAGGGATCCTATGAAGGAAGAAGCTGGGGAGGGGGGGATGCAGCTCCCAGCAGCAGAAGGGGGCTGGTAAATGCTTCCTCCCCATCAATTCCCATCCCAGAGTCTTCCTCCTTGCTCAACCGGGGCTGGGTGTTGCAGGCATTGCAACACACCCAGGACTCATTTCCCAAGTCCTATTTATTGGCTTGTGTTTGAGAACGGGCTCGTGGGGGCAGAGACCAGGGAATGGCAACTTTCAAGGCCCTCGCTGGAAGAAGCCAACCAATCTCTGCGGTCCACTCTCGGCCACGCTGGCCAGGACAAGGCCGAGCTTTGACCTTCCTTGTGGGGAGAGGGCAGAGAAGGGGAGGACTGAGGGGAGAAGGAGCACTGCAAAGTTCAGCATCTAGCAGAGCAATTGCTCAACCAGGGTGGGTTGGCAACTTCAGCAAGCCCCGAATCCCACCCGCACAGATGTTTCCTGGTTTCACGCTCACCACGAAGCCGTTTCTCCCTGAGCAAGCTTTTGCTGAGGTCCCTGCCACAGAATCATCCCTGGGCTCGGGTTTTCCTTCTCACGGCCACCAGCACAAGGAGCTGGAGCCGGATGGATGGAGAAGGCTCCTGGGTGTCCCTTCCAGCCCAGACTCCTCTTACACCGGGTTGAGACCTGTCATAGCACTACCAGCACATCCTTGAGGGGAGTAACAGCCCCAAGAGGCACAGAAGCATCCAGCCACCACTCAAGGAGTTCTTGGCTCCATCAACTCTCCCCTGGCACTCTCAGCAACAACATTTCCCCCTTTCCCAACCCCAATTTCACCCTGTGCTTGAAGGGGGGCTGCGAGCATCTTATCCTGCTCAAAAGAGCTCCCTGATCCAAGTGGATCATCACCTTCACAGAGGTTCTCCCTCCCTTAACCCGAGGCCAAAGAGCATCAGATTTACCCCAGGAGCAGTGAAGTACCGCAAGGCTGTGGGTTTCTTTGGGGAAGGAGCTTTGCTGAGCCAGCACATAACTCAGCTCCGGCATGAATCAGTTGTTGTGCAGTCTGCAAATACATCAATTGTGGCCTGACACGAGGAGGAAGGAAACGCGCAATCTTCTCCCTGACTAAAAAACACGGATTTCAACACAGTTCCGAAACAGCTGCCACTGGGATGCGTGCAGCTCGGCAGCAAAGCAGGGCTCTTGCACAGCCAAGTGTGGAAGTGAAACCACCTTTAGCGGGGAAGGTGCAAAGAGCTTAGAAATAAGCGTTTGATGCTGTGGAAGGTCCCCATCCTGCCGAGGTGCGTTTTCCCCCTTGCCCAAGCACATGAATAGAAGCTTTGGTTGCCCCATCCCTGGCAGTGCTCAAGGCCAGGTTGGATGGGGCTTGGAGCAAGCTGCTCCAGTGGAAGGTGTCCCGCCTGTGGCAGGGGGTTGGAGCTGGATGAGCTTTAAGGTCCCTTTCAACACAAATCATTTCATGGTTCTATGAAACACTGAGCTCTGCTGATGCCATTTCACGTTGCTTTTAAATCAAGAACATTTACGTCCAAATGCATCTACTAAGAACAACCCCCAGGGGTTTCTCACCTATAATGGATAAGACCTAACACAAGCCCCAGCAGTGAACAAGTGCCTGAGTCACTGAGCTGCAGTGACCTGCACAGGGACAACCACGCAGTCCCAAGCAGAAGATGCACCAGTGGGTACCACATCGGAGCCTGGCATCCTCCTGCTCCTGGCAAAGCCACGTGAGCCCGAGCCCAAGGGGCAAGGGGGGTCCAATGTGGCACCCAGCACCATGCGAGCGGCTCCTGCGGAAAACCAGCCTGGAAAAGCTGCCGCATGTTCCGCTTCCAAACCGCCTCCAGAAGAGGAGCGGAGGCTCGTCAGGAATGCGGTCCCCAGGGCTCTGCAAATACGTTGGTTTCCTACTTTCCTTTTTACACGGAATGATCCGTTCGCTGCATTTACATAATACCATAATCCAGAGGAATTTCTGTCTCTCCCCTCCGCAGACATCCCTTCTCCCCCCTCCGGAGAACAAGCCCGTCTCTGTGACGGCAACGTGCTCCATGGATAAACACTGCTCCTGGGGACAATTTTCCTTAATTAGAAGTATGCTAACAGGACAGGCACGAAGACAAACTCCAGCCCCGCAGCGATGGATGGGCACCCTGCATCCCTTGTGGGACCAGCAACAGACACCTTCTTGTGCAAGGAGCCACCAGCTTCCATAAGGAAAGGAGGGAGAGGGGCCAGGGCAGCCGCCGCCATCACGTCAGCCTTGTTGCCTTAGAAAAGCAGACTAAAAACCAACCCAATTTAACCCCCCCCTTGTTAAGCTGAGGAGGAACCGCTGGGTGGAAGCCGGTGGCCCACATCCAGGATGTCTGACTCGATGCTCGGAAGGATCCCTGTGGCTTCTGCCCCAGCCAAACCTCCCCAGGAGGGAAAACCAGCCCCATCGGCTGACATGGAATGGAAGGTACCAGAGCATCACCCTTCCCAATGGACCTCCGGGTTGTCCAACCGGTGAGGCATTGCAGCACATCCCAAAGGGAGCACTCAGGGGCCACTGGTGCATCCCCAGCGTCAGGCTCAGCCCCACAGTATCCCTGCACCAGCCCGGCTGCGGCACCAGAGGTGGGAAGAGCAGGGACAGAGCTGGAGCTGCATGGAGGGCAGCCAAGGGACCGCTAATTACTCTGCCTTAATGAGACCATTCCACGGCAAGAATACTCAGCAGAGGCCAAGGGAGGGACAGGGCACTTGGCTTCCTTCTGGGTGAGAGGAGACAGACACAGGCTCAATGGGAACACAGGGAACTGCCACTGGAAAGACTTGGGGGGGGGGGAGGAGGAAGGAAGAAAGCAAGAATGGGGCCAGTCTGACCCCAGCAATGGCTCAGCATCATGGTGAACCCAGCATGAGGCAGGCAGATGTCCACACAGTGTCCATCTAAAACCAACCCTATCCCTGTGCCCGAGAGGATCCCAATTCCTCAGGCCATTCGCTTCAGCCCTGAACAGTTAAAAAAGGCAAAAAAGGAAGGAGTCAGCAGATGAAGTTACCAATCATCCTGCTTTCTTGCCAAGCAAGTTCACATCGGAGCCTCTTTCTTGGCTAGGAGGAGGCAGCAAGGAAGAAAAATAGCTTTCCATGCAAAGTGGGGGAAGAAATGTACTTGGATCCCTCTGCAGAGCAACATCCCCTTGAAATCAATTTGTCCCAAACCCCACAGGCTCTTCTGCTTCCTGGCAACGGGACAGGTCATTACGAGTAACAGGGCTGGGATGGAGTCAATGAAAACAACCTCCTAGACATGCTTGTTTAGATAGATGCTGCCCAGGAAGGTATTTTAATAATGGCCAGATTGCCATCGTTTAGGGTTTATAATACACCCAGGATCAAACGTCCTGATATTCCAACCCCCTTCCCGGGGGGCTTGCTTTAGAGAAGGAAAAGCAAACAACAAACCTTAAAGCAAGAAGGAATAAATCAAAGAACCTCCCCAAGCCCTTTCCCAGCAGCGTCCCGCCGAGCAGACGGCATTCCTGCCCGCTCCGCCTGGGAGCTGGCCCCGAGCCCCGGCTCTGGTACTGCGGGATATGGTGCTCCGGCACCGGGAATGCTGGGTTCAGCCAGGACATGGGGCAAAGGAGCAGCAGCACCCTCAGCATCGGAAAGCAGCTGGTTCTGAGCATGCAGAAAGGGGGGGAAAGAAAGAAGAGGGGAAGGGGAGCGTTAAGAAACCCATTGGGAAACTCAGGTTTCCTTCTCTGCCACAGGTTCTCCGGTGTTTTTCCATAGTAGAAAGCAGAGAACTCCTCTGGCTCTTCCGGAAAGCAAAGGATCCCTCGCTCGCACCTCGCTCTAACACCATGCTCAAATGCCACGGAGGCCAAGAGGTGGCTGGCAGGGGGTCAAGCTTGCTGCCAGTGAATGGTGTCCTCTTAAGGAGGGCTCCAGAGGCTGACAGAGAGGAGCTTGAGATGGGATCTGAGGCAGAACCTGTTCCCTGTGAGGGTGCTGGGGCGCTGGGATAGGTTGAATGGAGAAGGTTTGGATGCTCCATCCCTGGCAGTGCTCACGGCCAGGTTGGAGCAATCTGCTTCAATGGATGGTACCCCAGAGGACGAGCTCTAAGGTCCCTTCCAAACCATCCTGTCCTGAATGGAGTTTCCCCCTGGGGGTTATGACAAGGAGATAACATCACTTGCTCGCTTCTCACTATCAGGACACTGGAGAGAAACCTGTGAATCCAATTAGTGGCTTTCCCTCTTTATGTGCTTCTTTATGGCATTATCTGCTAACAGCAGGAGCCAGGCTCCCCGGGTGCCTGCTGCTAATGGGGCTCCAGTTGGCATCGGATGGGGGAAGAGTGATGCTGAAGGGCTGGAAATCAGCGGCCCCCCAGCTGTCAGGGGTAGGGCTGGGCTGGTGCGATGTCAGCCCAGCTCTGACAGCAGCCCCTGCTTCCCTGCCTCCCTGTCCCCGCAGAGGGATTAGTGTCACTTGTGCTGTGGGAGATGTGTTAAATGAATGCTATTAACAGGCCTTGGCAAGGCCCACTGCGCTCCAAGGCTTTGCTTTCCCCCTGGTCCTTGCACTGCTAAACCCTTTTCTCTACCCACAGTGTTGAGGGCTGAGCTCTGCTTCATGGTGCCTGTCCCCTGGTTCCCAACTCAAGCTGCCCATGGGCATTCTTCACAGGCAGTGATTTTCTCAGCTGATCTGAGCTGGCTGCTTCCCTCCTCTCAGGTCTTTTTCCAAGGACCCGTTAAAAACGAGAGGCTGCTGAACTCCTCCATCCATTTCTCTTACAAAAAGCACCTCGGGTTGGAATTGAATTATTTCCCAACCATCATCAGCCGGTGGAGAGAGCTCTGGGCTCCTCTCTGGCCTGGAAGCCATGGGGAGGACACTTGGAGCTCGGTGCTGGTGGTCCAGCCTGTCCCCATCCCCACCTCGGAGGTGGCATCTTCCCACCCAGCTGAAACATGGAATCAACCAGGCTGGAAACAGACCTTTAAGCTCACCCAGTCCAACCATTCCAATTCCACCACTAAACCATGTCACTAAGGGCCTCATCTACGTGTATTTTGAACACTTCCAGGGACAGTGATTCCATCACTGCCCTAAGCAGCCTGTTCCAATGCCTGAGCGCCCTCTCGGTGAAGAAGTGTTTCCTAATATCCGGTCTCAGTACTGAGGAATTTCCAGTGCACTATATGTCAATTTTATTTGCTTTAAAGTTAGGCATGTGCTTAGATAACTTTCTGACTAAGGGGGTATCTACCATTTTACAGCTTGATTTCTTTTTAGTGAGATTCCCTGTGCTTCTGCTCCTTGATTATAAGAGGTTGTAAATTAGGCAGAAAGTAGTATCTTAATTGTAAGGTCTCTCCAATATATGCAGCAAGTTTTCTGTGGGACTTGTTGCCCTTTTTCAGTATCTTTTCTCTTTAACTCTGTATTTTGGAAAATCATTTAATGTTCCAGTGGCTGAGAATTTGAAAGCGGTTTAGAGAAACTTTAAGCCATTGGCCTGTTTAATCCCTTAATAGTAATGGATTGAAATGGAAATTAAAAAGCTACAGCAGTTCTGCGGGAAGATTTATAATGCAAGAATTGCAAATGATGACTGGTTCTTGTTTTCTTTGTCTAAGGAAAATAGGACAACATTTGAAACTATGCTGAAGTGCAAGTTATGCTTACAACAGAGAGAACTTATTTTTGAATAATTCTTTACCCTTTGATTTTATGGCAACTAATAAATTTTGTGTGGATTTAACACTTATGTTCAAAACACCAAGACCCACTCTGCTCTGTTTGTTCTACAGTAAGTGCATAGACACACATTTTGAACCTAACTGCTGCAATACTAATCCTGCAGAATCAATTCTTTCAGGCAAATTCACTTTTTATATTGCTACTAGCATTAAATAAATGGGTTCCACCAAGAGCTATTTACTATGGAAAGGATATTTCGTCATGAGTATTGGTGATTACAACTGTCAAAAATGCCCTTATAGCTTTCACATGCTAAGGGTTATTATTTTAGTGCTATGTCATATTTACAGTTATCAGCCATTGCTATTTATCAGAAAGCAGTGGTCATTACACAGTTCGGTTTATTTTAGTACTTCTAATGTATTTCTCATTTTTGGAATTAAACTGTATCGAGATTGGGTCATTAAAAGCTTATTCACTCAGTATTATTAATTCACAGTGTTACTGCTTTTTTTCATTTTATTCATTAGTTTTGTGGTGAAGGGCTATGATCCACTTCTAGATGGATTTCTGTGTCAGCCTAGAAGCCTTTCCACCTAACATTCAGAGGTTTCCCTTACTGGGAAAAGAGCTGTGTTCTGCAGACTCTGAATGTGAGGCATGTTTTGAGGCCTTTGCCAGTAAATGAATGCAGCTGCTTCCACTGGCTGACATTTTGCAAGGTACAGCTTTCTCTGAAGATAAATCATCATTACGGGCCTCATAGAATGACCATACAGAATATTTACTGATGAAGGCAGCAGCTCATTGAAGCTTTACGGCCAAGAAAAAGCTGTTTCAGATTTATTCATCTCTGTCAAATATATTACAGTTTAGAGGCTTTGAGCTTTCTTTCTGGGTTGCATTTTTAAAATTAATAAACTAAGGAATAAGCTAACCCAAACTTTCCATAAAACCAAAACCAAGTAGATAGAAAGCAAAACTTTAGTTCACGTCATTCTAAAAATGCACATCTTAATTTGCCATAGCAAAATAAAACCCCAGAAATATTTCCATTTATGTTACTGGAATGTTTTGTATGGTTAAAAACCAATTTTACTATGTTAAAACATGTTTTGAAATGAAACAAAAGCAAAAGTAACACCTAACAAAAGATTGTATACCATGTATGCTTTTGTTCTATCTTGGTGCGATTATTGACAGATACACTCTTAAATGTACATCTTATACCACAAGCATGGATACTTTTTGTTCATGTTTTCCATAAATAAAGTGCTGACATGGTGCTCACTCTCCCTGATGGCTGCATAGGGTGGAGCACATCTAGAGCTGTTTCAGTTCATTACTCTTGTTCTCTCTTTATTTCCATCTATTCTCACTGCTATTACTTTTCCCCCCAGCCAGCTTTTATCTCCATACCCTAGCAATGCCTCTTCCAAAGCTGTATCCCAGGCATCTACCTCATGTGTGATTCAGATTCCATCAAATATTTCTGTTGCCTTGGTGAGCGCATGTACCAAAGCAATTTTCTCTTAAACCTGGGAGCCAAAAGGGCAGAGAGCTACAGATCTATCACAGTTCTCTTGTGAAGCCATTCGGCCCAGTTATGGACACAAAAAGCTCTGCTGTGTTGAACTCTTTGTTTCTTTGCCTGTGCCAGTGACAAATCATGATCTTGTATCCCTGTCACTTCTGAAACACTAAGCCTGGGCTTTTAGCCTAACTTTTTCACCCCGTTACCACAAGGGTGCCGAGATGCTGCAAGCTCTGGATTCACTGACCACATAGCATGGGTTAGCTCACACTATTAAGACAAAAGTAAAGGATCAGCGTAGGGCCACTGCCTCTATTTCTTTGCCAGCATCAAGGCACATGGTTCCTCTGTTGTGACATCTCTGCCACCTTTTGGTCATCAGAGCATTCCCCATTCTTGTGAAGAACTGACACTGACAGAAAGAACAACCATCTGTTTTCAGGTGGCTCAGTGGCAGGCTACTGGGCCCATGTCTAGCACTTACACGGCTGCTGAGGCCCGATTCCTGATGCCTAAGGATCTGGAAGCTTCTGAATGGAAATTTCAGCATAGCCAGATGAATGTTTCATAGGGAATATTTCACAGGAGAACAGAACTGTTACCTATACAAGACCCTCCAGTTTGGAGCCTGTGCAGCACTGAAGATGTTAACAAGATGCTGGCAGTAGTTGCAACCATGGCATTTATCACACATCTTGGAGCAGCCTTGGATCACGTGTTTCTTGGTAGTGAGATTCTGTATAGCTCCCTGAGTTGCATGGCAGCATATGTCTAGCTCATGTCAGGCTGTGAATACAGACCTGCCTGTACTCTTTCAGTTGCCCTGGGAGAAGACACCTGCTGAGCATGTGAGGTGACATGCTCCTGTGCCAGTGGGAAAACTCAGCCAGAATATGCAAGTAGTCACTCTTCTTTTTTTCTTGTCTATCAAGTTTCCTTCTGATACGTCCATCACTCCAAGTGTGGCAGCTTAGCCAATAGTCTTTTGTGAATGAAGATTTTCAAATCAGTATCTTGGATCTCAGGCCAATTCAAAATCCATGCAAAGTGTTGGCCTTGTCTCTAAAGACACTGGGACACTATGTCCAAGACATGACTGACAATACTAGTACCACTTAGTATAAGCAAAGTTCAAAGTGGTTTGTGGCTCGTTTTGCTCTGTGAGGAGATGATCAACGTTTGGATGGGTGCCTGGAAGCCAGAACTGTGTTGGGAATCCAGTTCCCATGTATCTTTAAGCATCCTAAAAGCTAGACTGTATCCTATCATTGGATTACAAGTGGGAGGTAGTGCTCAATATCTTGAAGGTCATTTTCAGGCACTGAGGATGTTCTGAAATAGACCTCTAGCTCAGACATTGACAGAAAGATACCAAAACTTCTTCAGAACCAGATGGCGTCCTGAGTTTCTGTTTGGTGTTCTCCTGGTTCTCTGGGCTGAAGTGCTGTGCTCCTGCCAGTTCCTCTCATTCTGAGAGATTTGCTTAGAGCCAGACAGAGAGGAGATGCCACCATCATGGGGACCCTCTAACACCTTAGAGCAGAGCCTAAGCTTTGCCTTACAATACTCATGTAGGATACATTTTGAAACAGAGCATCAGCTCAGCTGTGCACACTTCATGTCATGGGATGGATTCTGGGTGTCTTTCCTTCCTAAAGTATGCCTGCTCTTACATTATTATCAAAATAAAAAGTAGGCTCTAAAATACATGGTTATAATAATCTCACCATTCTGAACTGATGTCAAGAGCTGGAAAAGAAATTCTGTATGATGAAAACAAAATCCTAGTTCAGATAAAAGTAGTATTAAAAATACAGATTTCAGTGGTGGAGGAATCCGTTCACTCTTTCTGGGTGTATTTACAGAAATATGCACATGGCTAATTGTTGCTGAATGCAGTCCTCACCAAATACCCACTGAATGGGTGTTATCACTTAGTGGGGGGCGTTGTCTTGTGTTTCACTCTTTTCTGAACAGGACTGCAATTTGATGAGCCTATTTCTGTACTGTTGTTTCCAGTGATGTGAATACGTGTACAGCTCATAACAACATTTTGCATGCTCAGGATCATGATGTTGTATATTTTTGGATGGATAAATCATTATGCCCTAGTTAGAGCTCAATCTGACCATACCATTTTGACCATACATTTTCTAACCTTCGCAGAACAAAAATAATGTGAATGAAATTTAAAAGGATCTTTATGCTTTCATCTCATATGAATTACAAGGCTTAACTGCTTTAAATGCTTCATTTTTGTTAATAGCAGACCGATAATATTTTGAAAGCTCTCTGTTGATGCTTGCTGAATATGTATCTGAAGGGATCATAATAAAAATCTTGTAGGGCAGGAGAAGTCCATCTTGGAGGAAGGAAAAAAAAAAGCCTGTATTTCTGAATCTTACAAGGAAAAGCTTATTAATGTCAAACCTTGAACTGCAGCAAATATCAATGCTGATGCAACCCAATTATACTTTAGAAACTGAAACTGATCACAAAGCCCAAGGGGTTGAGGGTAAGAGCATCTTGCTTAACAAGTTAGATCTACATTTTTCCCTGATGAATGAGAAACACACAATTCACATTTCTTTCCATGGTTACAGAAATCCAAAGCAAGCGTCAGGAAAGAAAAAGAAGAAGCACAGCAAATCCAGCCTACAGTGGACTCTTGGAAACAGAGGTACTTTATCATTCACTTTCTTATCACAGTTCTGTTTCATGTCAATAAAAGGTTTAAGTGCTTCATATGACAAGTATATATGAATGTAGAACCACACATTTACTTGCAAACAGACATTGATATAGAAAAAAAAATCTCTCAGTAGCTAAGCAACAGGTTTTCACTCCACAAAATCACTTGCTTCAAACTCGAATTTGTCTTAGTTTTAATACAGGCCAAAAGGACTAAATTAATGCAGGACCCAGTTACTCTTTCACCCACACAGACAGACCCTTTAGGTCAGAACTGAAGAGCAGAAGCACTGCATTATGTTCAAAATTGCATTGCTATTTCTCTTTTCCTGTGTGTCAAGTAATAAATGGATAAATTCGCTTTTTTTTATTAGTGGTGTTCATAAAAGTGATGCATTGGTTTAAGAATCAGTGTGCTCTGCAGGGGGTATGGAAGCCTGCATAATAAATACAATGATGCATAATTAAAAATAAAATGCCCTGGATAAGTCTGTTTTCTGTTACAGTTATTCTGTTACATTTTTAGTAGAAGCAAAATGTGGTCCTGCATAATACTGAATTGCAAACCTGGTGCAAAGGCAGCATATAAATAGACCAAATATTTTCTGGAATTATTTTTTTCTTTCTTTCTGAACTGATGTAGATGCATTTATGCAGCTTATTAAAAATCCACCTTTAGAATTTCACCACAGTTTGGGGTTACAATTTGAACTTCCTACAGGAATGAAACTGATTTTCAGCCAGCTCTCCATTTAAGCAAGTTATCTCTGTGTTCTGAGTTGTTTAATCCTAAAGAAAGTGATTTTTCTTCTTTTCTTCAGTTTTTTTATTTATTTTTTTTTTTTTATTATTCCTGTAATTCATTTAGACTTTTATTTAGGTACAAGTGATGCAGAATTGTTGGTGTGCCAGCATTTCAGATTTTCGTGTTTGTTGGCGGACAGCAGATAGATGAAGCTAAGAAGAAACCCACTACTGTAGTCAAGCTGCTTAGTGTTTGATTGTTCTTTTTATGAAAGTACTGGAGATTTTTGTACTCCAGAACAGCTCTGGGCATTTGAATTCTTCAGAACTCATCAACTTTTTTTTAATGACCTCTTCAGAGCAAATAGTGATGTCCGTACATCCAGTACTTAACACATTAGGAGCCTTAGCCCTGCTAGCATCAAATTGGTAGTGTCTTCTCAGACTTTTTTGTCCCAATGAGTTTATTAAAATACTTGCAGCAGAGTTTTGTGCCTCTAGTCTGATCAGTGTGAGAAATTTAAGTATCTTGGAGCAGGGATAGAAAAGGTGATGGAGGAGGTTCATCTTTCTCATTATATCTACTCTCAAAAGCATATCCTGAAGTGAAAGATGGCATGGAGAAAGCAATGCTTCTGAAAGAGTCCTGTGGCTGATCAGCTGTGTCCTCATTAGGAGTTGTCAT
>JBCJKH010049175.1:2382-16982 GCA_039877255.1 Loriculus beryllinus
AACTAGCCAAAGAGGTATTCCATACCACAACATGTCATGCCCACTATATAAACTGGGGGCAGTTACCCAGAAGGGTTAGATCACTGCTCAGTCAGACTGGGTATCGGTCTATGGGTGGTGAGTGGTTGTATTCTCTTCTCTTGTTATTCCCCTTATCATTATTATTACTGCTGGTAGCAGTAGTGATTTGTGTTATACCTTAGTTACTGGGCTGTTCTTATCTCAGCCCATGGGAGTTGCATTCTTTGTATTCTCCTGGTCATCCCTCCAGGAGCAGGCGGAGAAAGGGTGGGGAGTGAGCGAATAGCTGCATGGTCCCTGAATTACTGGCTGGGCTTAAACCATGACAGTCTTCATCTTGCATTTTGACCATTCACATCCCCATTTACTGAGCCTCTGGGTATGATAAAGTGAGAGATGTATTCACACGTTTGAAGTCACACATAAAATTGGATACAATTTACATACAATTTAACCATTGTACAGACTGAATTTGCAGTCTACAATAGGAACATATTTTTATATGCTTTTTTATGTTAAAATATACAGAAAATGATGAGGAGGACATTAGTAAATGGGACATAGTCCTTAAGATGAATTTGAGCAGGCAGCTAATACATGAAATATATGATGCAGTCAAACTGATGAAATTTTAATTTGAAAGTAACTAGTTCACATAGTTGTTGATTTAAGAAGGTTAGAAGCCAGAGAAAACCTCCTCCAAACTGGTTGGGTTGAGATGTAGTTGCAAAATACTTTCAGAGTAAAGAAATAAATAAGATAGATAGGAAAGCCCAGTGGTTTCTGAAAGTATTAAAAGTATCATGTCAGTGATACCTACTTTGTTCCTCTCACTTTGGACCTCACAGACCGATAAGAAAGGAAAAGCGTTATAACCCAGAAGTAAAACTGTTGCGTGATTATAACCCTGACAACCTTCTCCTAATGAGTTTCCCTGCTGATAGGGAGAAGAAACAGCTTTGATCTCTTGGAGTGAAGGATCTGAATGAACCACTGTTTTAAGGAAAGAAATCTGATTAGGTCTACTCTCCTAGTAATCAAAGTCACAAGCTACCATTTGAGGTATTTGTGAAATTCAGATAAGATTAGTTGCTCCTTGGATAAGCCCCTGCAGTCAGTAGGAGCTAATTTTGTTTAGGGTATGACCACAGGAAGTATCACAATGGGAAATTAAGAATATTTTACAGGGTAAAGCACCATCTACTAGAAAAGGTAAATCAACTTTAAATTTTGGTAATTACTTTCATGATTAACTGTTCTATCTCATTATTTGACAGTGTGCTGTAAGCTGCATGAAATTTAAATGAAAGACAGTCCCATCTCTAAATAGTTCAAATGACAACTCTCCTGCAGTTTTTTAAACCGCCTTATTTATCCTGGAGCTATATTTGACTTCAGAGTACCTCTTCTGTTTGGTAAACATGGATATTAAGCAGATGTATCTATGTATGTAATGAACAATAAATAAAGTGATAACTTATATCAACTTCCTTTTATCATTTCCCTGCTCCACTGGAAATGGGAAAGAATGGCATCTCCAGAACTGACAAGCTGGGAGGAAAAATAGGCATATTGGTGTTTAGTTTAGATCCTATATGGAAATGAGCATTTAGAGAAATGAGAAACCTGAATGATTAGCACAAGAATATCTCTGCCTGCAAAAAAAGTCTTTCCTGAACTAAATCACAGTTCAGGTTTGAGCCAGAGCAGCTCCTTGCTGCTGTATTACTGGTGGCCAGCTGATGGTTTTTGTGTGATTGACAATTTTCATTGGGACACCCTTGAAAAAGGAAAGTGGCCATTTAGCTATAAAAAGGAAGTAAGACAAATTTCAATAAGGGAAAAAAAAAACCCAACCCAAACTATTACTTTTAAATTCTTCTAATTTTTTTTTAGAATAAATAGCCTTTGTAAAGTAATAATAATTGTTTTACTATGTAAAAAAATAAACAGATAAAATCTACTGAGTAAACATCTTCCCACTGCTAAGCAAGGGTATTCTCCTGAAGAGATTCTGACACTTAAGGGTCATAAAAAGGACCTAGAAATGTACTTTTTCCTTTGAAGCTATTATAAACCACCTACATTAATTTCTGTCAGATTTTGAGACAGATTTGTAGGGGAGGGGGGGGGAGAGGGTGGAGATCAGTGACTCATTTCAAGCTGTCACTGTTATTTGTGGTCAGCCAGAAGCAACTGATAACAGTATTATCTGCTAAGAGAAAAGGAGGGCAAGAAAGGGCTTATGTTTTATTGTTCCTTTAAAATGAATTACCCCCATCAAAATGCAGCCTTGAGAATTTAATTAAGCAGCTGCCTAAATACTGATATTTAAGGATGTTAGGCATCCCATGTCAGCCTACTAAACAAATGGTACAATAAAGATGCAAACTGCTTTGATTGAAGATGAGGTTTTTCACTACTTAGTCCTCAAACCATCTGGCTATGTTTGGAGAATGTGGGATGGTAGCTATTCTAACTCTTATCTAATGATAAGACTCTCACTGTCAAACATGTGCACCAGAAAGCAAATATTGCACTCTTTTAGGCTTATAAAGTCTTCTTATTTCTCTAGTGAAGGAGTATGTTTTTAAGACAATAAATCGCAGGGTTTAAATGATAATATTTTTCAGTGATGTAAAATTTAATGCCTATCCAGAACAGTGAAATTGCTTTAAGGGGTAGTATGCATCCAGTTATACTTAAAGGACAAGATAAATTGAGGTTTCTCAGTTATTACACAACCATCTCCAAATTTAAAGAGGGGCTGATTCTGAACATTTTCTGAAGAACTGGGCCTCCTTCCAACTTGGGCTTTTGATTTTATAGTTGGTTTGGTTTTTGTTATTTTTTATTTTTTTTTTTTTTTTTGGGTTTTTTTTCAGTACAGATACCTGAAATTAAAAGCCATTCGTAAAAAGTTGGCTCTAGGAACTCAGCTTCACAGCCCCCCATTACTTTGCCCCTGCTGAAAATCTTACATCACTTCATTTCCTAATATTCTCACTCTACAGAACCAGTCTACTGCTTCCACTTTCATTTCCAGCTGTGTTTTCCATTCTACCACTTGGAATTAAGACTTTTTTCCAGTACTGCTCTTCATTTGATATCAATCATTTCTTCATTTGCTTTCCTTTCATCAGCCTGTTTTTTCTGACAACCTTTTAAAAGAAAATTCACATTCAAATCCACATTTTATAGCAGTCTTATTTCTAGCTTCTACATGGAAAAAAAAAAAAAATAGAGTATAGGAAAAAAAGCAAAGACTGACCCTTGTAGAGACACCTAAATACAAGGAAAAAGAGCTATATGATTAGAGTCATGCTCTGGGTGAATTCTTAGCACTTCCACATGGATTACCAAAGAGCCAGAAACTACAGCATGGGCGTCACCAGCCAAAATTATTTACCCAAATTGTCCTGACTTAAGAGAAAGTTACAGTTTAGGCAGATAAAATACTTAAAAAACTGGGTGAAAAAAATGCTGGTTTTGTTCAAATCTGTCTACATTCTTAATAGTGACTAATTTGGTGTAATAGGAACAGATATAAGTTATAACAGATATTAAAGCTGCTGATGCAGGTGTCTTTGTTTGTTATATGAGGCTGAGGATGTTTCTTCAGACTAGGTTTAGCTTAGCCTCCAGGGCTCAATTTTTTTCATGACACATGCATTTCACAGGTTTCTGGGAAAAGTATATAGTGGAGATGGTAAATGGGTTTACATATGTCTGAAAGTGGGCAACTAATACCAATTTCTTATTAAATTACAGACCAGTGCAAATGCAAATGTTATAGCTTGATTTTTCTGTTGAACATGATTTGCCATTTCTGACAATGTACTCTTATTTTAAACCTTTTCCAATTCATGCTTTTCTGAAAAGAGTTCATTACTTTGCAAATGCCATTTTTTCCCTAAATTTCTTGAAATTTGAAAGAATTTAGTTTCTTCAGAAGAAGGATATGCATCTATTGTTGGCTCTTCAGATAAAATCAGAATTTGTCTATTGATTTTAGGAGCATAATTCTCACCTAATGTTTTGGGGTTTTTTTAATTCTTCCTTTACTGGAAGAAACAAAATGCTGCTTACTGTATTTCTCTCTTTGGCTCCAAAAAGGAAAGGCCTCTACCTCCAAAAGGGAGAATATTTTAGCTTTCTTATATTAGCAAATGAAAAGTGGTTCATGGAATAAAAATATTGAGGTTCAGAAACTCTGGTGTAAAGCTTTGTCCTGTAATCTCATATTACTGGACACACGTATATGTGGCGGTTTTGTAAGTCCAATGGGGGTTGTACTGGTTTATGGATATTCTGAGGGTCAGAGATTTAAATGATGTTCCTATACAGCAGTGATGTTCCCATACGGCAGTGATGTTCCCATCCAAGTGAATGCTGCATCCTTGCTAACTGGCCAGGATTGCACAATCAATCAGACCTGATGTTTTTCCCATATTTATTTCCTGATTTATAACATGAAACCATATTAAATGCAAGATGAGCTCATTTTACAAGCGCATAAATACAAAAGCTACACTCCAAGAACACACACTGACTATAGTGCAGACTAGTTTCTTTTGCAAAAGTGAGGGGAAGAAAGTACAACCATTATTTAGAGGATATACTTGTATATTCCATAGCAATGTTAAGTATGTTATAAGCAGTAGAGAACTGGTTTGTTAACACTAGAAGCATCACAAAGCAAGTGAACATTCAGCAGTCTAGTGGCAAATCTTATGAACCAACTTATGCACAAGTTCAGTATCAGTGATCATATTCCATGAACTACATCTATAAACATATTTTAGGTGTAAGATGAAAAAAAGCTTTTGCTGTTGGCTCTCAAAGAATTTTCTCAAACACAAAATTTTTGAAACATCCGTATCCAATACTGGCACACACAAAGAGCTGATTTGAGACATTTGCCTGAACTTGGTATGTAGTGTTGATATATTTATATCAAAGGGTTGTCAGAATTCTGATCAGAAGAGCTAACTTGGCTTTGATATGACAAATAATGAAATTTGTAACTGGTGGCTAAAGGACTTGAGAGGGACTCAGTTTTGACCAGCAAGAAAAATGCATACTTCTTATCAAGATGAATATAAATTATTACACTTTCTTAAGGACTATAAACACCTTTCTAACTGGAAAATTACATACAGCATAGAACAAAATATGAGGGTTTTTTTTCCTAAGGGTTTAAAATTGATCTTGTATCAGGTTAAACACAATCATTTTTAGAACATGTGACAGCCTGAAGTAAAAAATACAATTTAAAGGTGAAAGGGTTATCAGCTGAAGAAAATTGTCCTGACACCAGTCTCCTGCAATCATAGGCAAATGAATTATGTTATTTTAAATGAGATCTCCTTGGTAAATTGTCCATGCTAAACAAAACAAAACAAAACAAATAATTTTTCAAAGGAATTCCTGTGTTGCATTTGTTCCTCACATATAAATGCAAATAAATAAAATTCTTTGTTTTGAAAGAGAATGTTTTTCTAAAACCCCCTAGATTTTTCCTGTAGAGAAATGCCTATGCCATATTTTGTTTCTTATTTTAATGTGATTCTGCATGCATGAGTCTGTATATCTGTTTCTATGTGCCTAAACACGTACATATTTTCTGTGTATTCATGGAAAATACAGATATCCACATATGCAGAAAAACGATAGTTAAACAGTTTGTCTTGAAGTCATTTGAACTACAGACACTTTAAGTAGAATTCATCACAGTTAGGTCAAATTCTTTGACCTGCTCGTTTTTAAACAGTAGTAGATCTCAGTTTTATTAGATATATTTTACAAAGGCAATACTGCTGCTGTTAGACAGCAAGCATTTTTTTTTTTTGTCTGTCAGCTTTAAATCATGTTTCAAAAGATTTTCTTGATGGTGCAGATAAACATTAAAGGAAAATAGCACCAAAAAAAAAAAAAAAATCTCTTCTCTTTCTTCAGTGTAGCAGCATTCAGCTGGGAATTCTATGTAGTTTTATAGATTTTTTTCCTTATAGGCAAAGCTGTTCTTCTGTGGATTAATTTCTTCTTCTGTGGCGTAATTTCTTCTTCTGCAAGAAGCGAAATTAAAATAGTTAAAGTATTAGTGGAATTCAAAGTCTGTAAGTGAATTGTGAGTACTAGGGACTAAATTGAGGCACTGAGCAACTAAAGCTTTCCCCTTTCTGTGTTGTAAGACCCCAAGCTGCAGGCTAAGTGGGAGCAGGAACTCTGTAAACTCCTTGGAATCATTTAGAGCCTTGCCCACTATATGCTTTGGATTTGTCTCACAAAGCCTCATTACATAAAGGAAGACTGAAAAGAATGGAGGATAACATAATTCCTGACTCCACAATCAGGATTAGATGGATGCATCCACTGAGTGCCCCTGACAGGTAAAGAATTACGTCACCATGTGTAATTTGATGTGTCTTTAATAAAACTGAAATTAAAGCCTCAGATCAGATAATTTTAGCAACCTGAATAACTCCTGGCCCTTTCTCTAGCCCTGAAACAGTCACATGTTAACCTCACCCTCCTAGTCAATATAAACAGTAAGAACAAGAAACATGAGCTAAATTATACCATTTGCATGTGTGAGGAAGGCTAAGCCAGTTTGCAGATCCTTGCCTTGGACCACAGGAACAAAGGTGGGAGTTAAAACAGAAAAAAGTGCAGAAATGAGTAATGAATGACGTTACAATAGTACAAGCATATGAAAATCTAAGGTGCTTCTCTACAGAACCACAAGCATTGTATACCTGCCCTAATAATATGCAGTAGCTGAAGTTCGAAGTTTCTCTGGTTTTCGATAAGTGGTGCAATTTAAAGTACACAGCCTGTGGCTAGGGAGTAGCTCTGCAGAAATGCCTGGGGAACCCAGAGAGGAGAAATCTCAGAAACAGTGTGCCATGGCAGCAGCCAGGACCACCAGCAGGCTGCAGGCAAGGAGCTCCACAGTAGGTACCATCTCTGAAGCACTTGCCCTGTGAGGTGTGGAGGAGGGAGCTGGGACTGTTCAGCCTGGATAAAGGGCAGTTTTGGGAGGCTTCAACAGCAGGTAGTCTGTGCCTCAAGAAAGCAGCAAGAAGGTCGATTGTTCACTGCAGTGCTTGGTGAGAGAGTGAGAGACAAGAGGGAAAAATTACAATAAAAGGGGTTCAGCTCGGCTGTACTTAGAGGAGAAGCTGTACAGCTCCACCCTTGGAGTTTTTCAAGACTTAACCAGAAAAAGACATGAGCAACATAATCTGACCTCATAGTAGACCCTGATGAGGAGGGTACCTCTGAGCCTCCCAAGGTCCATTCCATTCTGAATTATTCTGTGATCCTATAATCCTGCAATTTCAAACTGGATGACTAATAATCAGTGTTTTGTGTGTTTATTTGCAATAAAGACTGCAACTCAAATCATAAAAAGTGTAGTTTTATTAAGGACAGTAACTGTTTTTTTTACTGTACAACTTTATTTCTTGCAATGTAAGACCCATGTTATAAAACCAACCTCAATTTAGTGTTGCATTTTATGTTCAAAGTAGAAAAAATGTTTGAAAGAAATGAAGACAAACCATATCCTCAGCCGTTGCTTAGCTCTAAGCTTATTTCTATTGCACAGAAGCCAACCAAACCAGTAATAGGGTAGTGCCAAAGATCATCAGAACAGTCTGCCAAAGAAAAAGCCTTAGGCCTAGCTGCTGCTACTGGAAAACCCCAGACAAATGCCTGGCAAAGAACTGGCCCTGGACTTACACATTGTTATTGTGGAGAAGGGAATGATGACACAATTTCCCTCACAATATTTATACACTTGTGCCCTGAAGCCTTGGCTTCTCTTGCTAGTGGATATATGAAGAAACCAACCGCAGAAAAAGCATTTCTGTTGCTTAAGGTGTCTCTGTGACTATTTGTACTCTTTTTTTAGAATGTAAAATAGAAGTGCTGGAGCATCTCTCCTATGAAAACAAGCAGAGAGAGTTAGGGTTGTTCAATCTGGAGAAGAGGAGGCTTCAGGGAGACCTAAGAGCAGCTGTCTAGTACCTAAAGGGTATGACAAGAGAGCTGGAGAGGGACCTTTTACAGGAGCATGTAGGGATAGGACAAGAAGTAATTGCTTTAAGCTGAAAGAGGATAGGTTTAGATTAGATACTAGGAAGAAATTCTTGCCTGTGAGGGTGGTGAGTCACTGGAACAGGTTGCCCAGAAAAATTGTAGATGCCCCAACCCTGGCAGTGATCATGGTCAGGTTGGATGAGGCTTTGAGAAACTTGATCCAGTGTCAGGTGTCCCTGCCCATTACTAGGAGGCTTGGAAATGGATGACCTTTAAGGTCCCTTCCAACACATACCATTTTATGATATAGATATAGATTAATGTGAATAAACTGAAGGATTTAGCATTATAGAGAGAAATTGGTAAAACTATGAGAGAAATAACATGATTTACTAACATGACAAGCACATAGATATCTTTCTATAAAATATGTAGTGATTATGCTTAAAACTCTATGGGTCCTTCCTGAAAGGAAGGAACTTGATGGACTGAGGTGGAGCAGTTGATGTACCTGGACTTTTGCAAAGCGTTCAACACTGTCCCACATGACATCCTTGTCTCTAAATTGGAGAGAAATCAATTTGATAGGTGGACCACTCGGTGGATAAAGAACTGCCTGGGTGGCCTCAAGCAAAGAGTTGTGGTCAATGGCTCAGTGTCCAGATGGAGACCAGTAATGAGTGGTGTCCGTCAGGAGTCGGTGTTGGGACCGGTCTTGTTCAACATCTTTGTCAGTGACATTGACAGTGGGATTGAGTGCGCCCTCAGCAAGCTTGTCCATGACACCAAGCTGTGTGGTTGGGTGGATACACTGGAGGGAAGGAATGCCATCCAGAGAGGTCTTGACACACTTGTGAGGTGGGCTGATGCCAAACTGATGAAGTTTAACCATGGCAAGTGCAAGGTCCTGCAGCTGGGTCGGAGCAATCCCAGGCACAGCTACAGGTTGGGCAGAGAAGAGATTCAGAGCAGCCCTGTGTGGAAGGACTTGAGGGTGTTGGTCAATGAGAAAATGAACATGAACCGGGTTCAGTGTGCGCTTGCAGCCCAGAAAGCAACCATGTGCTGGGCTGCATCAAAAGGAGCGTGAGCAGCAGGTCAAAGGAGGTGATCCTGCCCCTCTACTCTGCTCTTGTGAGACCTCACCTGCAGTATTGTGTGCAGTTCTGGTGTCAACATAAAAAGGACATGGAACTGTTGGAGCAAGTCCGGAGGAGGGCTACTGGGACTAGGCATTTTTTATGTTTGTTTCTGATTAAACCACACTGACTACTATAGAAGTGAAGATCATTTAGAATCTAGAAAAATAATATACGCTAGTTGAAGTAGATTCTGTTCTAGATTCTGTACCTTGCTATATTGATGTAACAAGGAAAATTGAATAGGAAAAAATACAATTTACACTAGAATACTATGATGCATCCTCAGATTTGCAGTAATAGAAGCATACTAAACAGCCAAAATTATTCAGTGTGGACAGACCAGATTATTAGGAGCAAAATTTTTTCCTTTCAAAAATATAAGGATTTTTTTCTAAAGATCTGTCAGCCTGATATGCATTAGCCATCCACTTCTTACTTTAGTCTAATATAACCTGACATGTATACAGGTAGTTTGGTGGCAGAATACTAACACTGGTACTTTTAAAACAGATGTCTGTTTCACACAGCTCTTATTTAAAGTGCGTGAAAATTAGTGTTATGCTGTGAGCAAATGACATCAGAAGAGAAGCCAAAATAATGCTCTTGAATGAGGCAGAAATGTGAACTTTTCTCAGTGTTTGCCATGATTTTTTTCCTAGTGCCAGAGTAGTTTCTATGTGGACTTCTTGTGAAGTGAAACAGAAATGATGGCTCAACTGCAGCTTTTTCTCAGTCTGTAGCAATTTATCAGCATGATACCAATCTCTGAAATGTCTAGCTGTTGTTCTTCTCTGAAAACACAATACAGCTAAGATAAACAGTGTTGCTTTACAATGAAAAGGCAGAAAGATAAACGCATGTTCTAAAATGGCAATAATTTTTTCTTCATTTTGAAAAATTTTCTACTAGAAATGGACATTCGAGGGCAGGAGAAGGAAACAAAGGAGACGCCATTTCTCTATCTTGGAACAACTGAAGGATTTCAGTTTTATTTGCTACAGGAAAAAAGCTGCTGTTTCAAAAGTTCAATGTAGATGAGAGCATCTATAAAATAAAATATCTGTCTTGCAGAATGTCAAAGACTACTCTGCTAAATTTATTTTTTAAAAGTACTTCTTGTTTAAGTAAATAGAGCCCAGCTGAAGAGGAGCTATTCCTTCAGTGTGGGCTGAAGAGTTTAGAATACTTAAGAAAGCCATTTCACTAGGAATTAAAAAGAAGAAGAAGAAAAAATCAAACCCCAGATAACAGAAACTGAAAAATTTACCAGCTAAACAAACAGTAACATCAGAAACATATAAACACCTCTCAAAAAACCAAAATATTTACTGCAGGACAGCAGCTATTTGCCTTTGCAACATGTGAGAGACTAGCACTGACTTCTCTCTGCAAAATGTTGCATTAACAGGCTTCCTTTAAAATCTGGAGGAAGTAAAAGAACTCTAAAACACACTCATTTTTCAAGGTCAAAACTGAAACTGCACTCCATTCTGTAGCATTTTAGAAGGTAGGACTGAAGGCCCAGCAGGCCTTTCTTGCTTTAAGCTTCTCCCCATCTTGGTAAGGTTGTTTAGTTGTACCATAGTGTGACTTATTTTTTAGAAGATACAAATCCATAAAGGTGTTCTTATTTTGCCTTAGACATCTAAGATTTTTCTGTCTAAATCTAGGCTAGTCATCCTTTGCTTATCATAGTCAAATAAAAGAAATAGATAATTCCTAGGATCAAAATCATTTCAACCTTTGATAGACATCTAACTTTCTGCCCAAACTAGGTTATCCAACAAAAAAGCCTGTGCATGCCTCAGATGTGCCCTGACTCCATTGTTAGAGACCTGAGTGCTGCTCTATCTCCTTCTTTACTCTAATTTCCATGCAAAGGACACTTGAGAGAAGAAAAAACCACTCACCAGAGGTCAGTTTAGCTGTAATTAGAGATAATTTAGACGATTTGTAGTCTCAAGCGTTTGACATAATTAGTTGTCTTCAAAAAGACATTGTGCGTGGGTGGTGGTCATACAGAAATAATTGAATTTTAGTGTGATGATCTCACTCAAATTTCAACATATTTGACATCTTGCACTTCATGATTACATTACACCAGACAATTTTTACATTTATTATATTGTATGATGTAATCTTTGACATCAGCATCTATTACTTAGCATGCTGATCTTAAGGTCCTTTCCAAACCTAACTATTCTATGATTCTATGATTCTAAGATTCTGTGATTCTTGCCACTTATTCAATTTCCCCTCCATGTTTCAAATAGGTGAGTTAATTATGGCTAGGTAAAATCACTGGAAAAAGACTGGTTAGGATTGGTTCACTAGAATGAAACTGCATTAATAAAAGTTCTACAGTCAGTTAGAAACCCATGTAACTTTCCATTCTACTACAGAAAATAAATATGAATTTAAATGGCTTTTATTGACTGGTTTGGTTTCTTTCATGTAATTTTGTTGGGGTTTCCACCCTGGGAAAGTTGTTTAAGAGGAACCTTCACTTTAACTATTACTGGTACAGGAATCAAAGATACATGACTAAATGTGATGCCTATTGGTTAATTTCTTACAAAAACATTTATTTTAGATTTTGAGGGCAGACTTTACTTACAGGTTACCATAAACTTCTATCTCCACTACAACCTGAAATGCTACACAAGACAGAATATTTTTAAAATCTGGAATAAGTTTAGATATTTCATTTCCCCTGTTGTCATTATAAGATCTCCATTCTACCTTCAGCAACAGGTGAAATTCCAGGACAGTTTTGTAGGATTAGAATAAACAAAAGTTTGGAAGGTTTTATTTATGTGAGAAACATTGCAAGTCCATGTATTTAGAAGAACAATTGAAGATTTCATATGTATCTGTGTATATATGTGTATATATATATAGATATATATAATTTATTTATAATGCTCAAAATTATTTTTTCATGCATTAAGTTACAGATCCTGGTACTCTCAAGAAATCAGCAAGAATAAGACTGTTCATATTTCAGGGGTAGTTTGTAGAACAACATCCGGAAAAATGGATACAATCCAGCTCAGGAATGATGCCTTTGGAACAAAATCTGTGGTGTAGAAATGAGTAACTACTAGAGCACAGGGCTGCCAACTCTGGAATTTAACATTCCACATTTCACTTAACCATAAAAAATGAAGAGGACCCATGTTCAAAGGCAGATGTAGTAAAACATTAAATTAATTTTATAGTGTGCACATTATAGGTCAAGCATGTCTAAAAGTTCCCAAAGCGAACTGCAACAATGTCACTGAAAAATATTAAGCATGGAATAACATAAGCGAAACATAGTAATAGTAAAAGGCATTTCTATTGTCTCTTCTGTATCCTCATACTTTTAATAATAGATGAGGTAATTTGAGGCATATATCAAAATCCTCTCTTTTTCTGGGCTTAGTTTTAATGATTTAACTCACAATGTCTAAAATTTTACTTATAATATAGGCTCATTCAGTTCAACGCCGCTAATTATTATTTAACAAGAGCATTCTCATTACACCATAATGTTACCATAGGTTGCATTTCAAGTTTTGGGTTTTTTTTTTTTAAAACCGAATATTTATTAGTATATTCACATTATTTTCCAAACTCTAGGGGAAGGATCTTCAGCCAGGTTATGAAAAGAGGTGTCCTCTAACTCCAAGGGCTACAACACAGCATCAAAAACTGGTCAGATGTTCAAGAAGGCAAAAGTACATTTTTTTTACAAAACTAATGTGAACAGCAAATTCTAAGCACTGCTGACAGTGTGGAAAATGGTAATGGATAAAAATCAAAATCGAAGAGAAAGGATGAGAGAAAGAGGGTAGAACAAGTAAAGGAGGTCATGTAGTCAAGGAGGTCATGTAGTCAAGGAACTTGTCTAAAGCACGTCACTATATTTCAGAATTATTCTCCTGGGTCCCACACAATTGGTTCCATGCAAAAGACCTCAATATCTCTCAGGTCTTCCTCCTTCACTAATTTTTTAGGTGATATGATGTAGAGAGATCATCAAAGTTACAGCCAAATTAAAAGTAAAGTAAAAAGGCAAAGTCAGCTGTACAAATGCATAGTAGAAATCAAAAGACCTAAATAGCTGATAGGAACTTGAAGCCTCGTTCTATCATCACTTAGTAGGTGGGAATTGGATAGCAATCACTAGAACATAGCAAGGTTTCAGAAAGGCTCAGAATTTATGAGACTCCCCACATATACATTATTGAAAGATCAGAAAAGTTAGCCAGGATTCCAAAATCTGTGATAGTAATCATGCAGAACTCAGTGGGTTTGGAACTTGTGAGTGACACAGATATTTTGTTCGTTTAAACTAACATCTCATAATCATTTATCATCTCAAAAAGATATCACAGCATGAATAGATTTATATAAATTTGCACCTATTTGTTTTGATGGTTCTTGTCGGCCTTCAGCCTTTGGTACAACGACATAGAGGATGTGAATTCATGCTTCACATTCACTACTTTTTTTTAATTAGACATGCCGTCAAAAGCTGTCTCAAGATTGACAGAGCATGCTTTGCCATGTTTGCACTCAAACAAGTTATCACTCAAAGAGGAGCATTATGAATAAGCCTTAATATAAAGTACATGCTCTGAAAAGCCTCTGAACAATGCATCACAATAGCAGAGAAGAAATGTCACTGATATAAATAAAGTATGGAAACAATATAAATTCATGCTTCAGGGCATAGATCAACAAAGGTTTTACATTCAGACTAGAAGTTACAAGGATTAAATCTTGTTATTCAGCACATGTGCATTGCCTAGCACAATGGGATCACTGGTTTCTTACTGAAGTACTGTGCTGCTGTAGTAACAACCACCACAAAAAAAAAAATAGTGTGATAATTTCAATAGTTACTTTTAATGATGGTATAAAGAAACCTTTCCCTATATGTGGAGAGACTCAAATGATGATTTCTTGGACTGCCTTCTGAAATACAATCCATTACAAAATGCCTCCAGCAACACCTTGAAGTTCAATTTCCCAACTGTCCACACAAGCTAAGTTTACATTAGCAAGGTTTGATGGGAGTTTATCTACTAAGCTGTTAGTGTTGAGGATGCAATAACCCCATTATACACATTTCAGGAGCTTATTTTTGAACTAGCTCTGGTTTTGTCCTGTAAATTGCAGCCCATTATCACCTGCTGCATGTTAGATGCAATGCCAAAGACCACCCTTTGGTTTATGCTGACCCCAAAAGTATTGATTTCCTGTGATGCAAGACTACTCTGATGCAATCCAAGAAGCAGTTGGAGGGGTTAAATGGATGATTAACTTCAGAAGCATGTTCCTGACCTGAACTAAATTGCTATTGTGGGCACACTAGTCTTGGCCCTGGAGCACATGCCAAAG
>JBCJKH010049178.1:0-32445 GCA_039877255.1 Loriculus beryllinus
CTCCAACCCCTGCCATGGGCAGGGACCCCTTCCACTGGAGCAGCTTGCTCCAAGCCCCTGTGTCCAACCTGGCCTTGTACACAGCTGCATTCCCTCTATCACCGCCTGTGCCTACTCTAAGGAGCAGGACCAGCCCTTAGCAATAAGTTAAAAGGCTGGAATGCATCAAATGCCCCACATATAAAGACGTTTTCTTCCAGCTGTGGCTGGAGAGCACATATCCTCTCACAGCAGACCCCAGGCACATGTTCCCCATGCCCTGCTCCGTGTGCTGTCATCCTGCTCACAGCAGCTGTGCTGGTCAGGTCAGAGCTTGCTCCCTGCTGCTGCTCCACACTGTGAGCATGCACTCGGGAGTTAACTGCACCCAACGTGCTGCTACTCCTGCAAGTTAACTTTGGGGCACTCCGAGAAATCCCAAATGTCAGTAAGTGCTCACCAGGTGGGAACGTGCGGATGTGCTTGTCCTGAGCAACTGTGCTGGGCTGTGGATAGTCCTCAAGCAAGCAACATTCCTAGGGAAGAATGAGGCACGCAGGCCAGCTGCCTCCACTGATTCTATCTTTTGCATGGAAGGAAGAAAGGGGGAACCAGGGAAGGGCAGAGCTGCTTCTCACTGTGTGGAGACAGTCCCGTCCTGTGCTGGAAGCTTTCCAAGCTTTCCCTGCTCCCCTGGGTGATTTACAACATTCACTGGACCAACATGTTCAGACAAGTTGATGGTGGCTGCAGAATCCTGCCTCTCCCTCCCCTGTGCTCATTCCAGATCTGGTGGCTTGTGCAGATGAAGAAATCTGCCGAAAAGTCTGTGGCAACCCATCCGGCTGCTCCGATATTGCCTATCCCAAGCTGGTCCTAGAGCTGCTGCCTACAGGTAAGGAGCTTGGTGCTGGTGCTGATGGGTGCAGTACGGCCCAGCCTAAAGGTGTCTGTGAGAAAGGTTCAGAGAGGAACATAGCCCACAGCTATAACTTCAGTGGGGTTTATGTTGGGCTCGGTGGAAGAGTGGCAAGGGACAACGTGCAACAGGAGATGGATGATGATTCAGCACCCATTCAGTCCAATCTGGATAGGAGATAAAGCACAGGTGTTTAATGATAAGAATCAAAGCTAACTCCTCCCTGCCACTGCCATTTAAAACTGGGGCTAAACGCAGTTTTTCAGGTCTGTTCTAGTTGAAAGAGGAATTCGAGGTCACCCCAAGGGGGTCACTGGGGACTGCTCAGGGCTGCTGAACTTCTCCGTCTGTTCCCAGGACTCAGGGGCCTGATGATGTCGGTGATGATCGCAGCTCTCATGTCCTCCCTGACTTCCATCTTCAATAGTGCCAGCACCATCTTCACCATGGACCTCTGGAAGCACTTCCGTCCTCGGTGCTCCGAGTGGGAGCTCATGATTGTTGGCAGGTACAGAGATCTACAACGTGAATGTTACATCAGAGCCTCAGGGACACATCTGAGCACAGCTCAGGGCCTGCTGCCCCTGTACAGATGTAGTAGCTTCATACTGACCACGTTTGGTGGAGTGGAGGCCTCGTGGTTACAAGAGACCTCAGCTGGACCCTTGCATGCTGAGCAATTGGAAAAGCACAGCCTGGGCTAAGCCTAATGGCACCTTTCTCTTGCCCAGGGTCTTTGTGCTGCTGCTCACTGTGGTCTCCATCCTGTGGATCCCTCTGGTTCAGGCTGGCCAGGGAGGGCAGCTCTTCATCTACATCCAGTCCATCAGCTCCTACCTGCAGCCCCCCGTGGCGATGGTGTTCATCCTGGGCTGCTTCTGGAGAAGAGCAAATGAAAAGGTAATGGCTCCGCTGTGCCTGGCACCGTTGTCCCTGTGGCCTCACTGCCCTCACAGGAGCCCTTTAGAACTCAAACCCACCTTCTGCTGGGGAAGACACCCAGCCCTCCCCCCAGGCATCCATCTCCGATACAGGAGGGAGCAACTCCTGCTCCTTTTCAAGCCTCCACTGGCACTTCAGCAGCGAGGTGACTGCATTGCTCCATTGCAGCATGTTCTTCACAACACCTGAAGCCTCTCAGGGGCTTGTTAGCCGTTGGCTGGCTTATTGCATGGACTAGAGAAGGCACAGTGAGCCCAGAGAGTGAAGGAGCCAGACCAAACTGCATCAGGAGTCCTAGGGCTCCAGTTTCTCCATAAAGACCGGTGCTGGGTAAAGGGTAAAGTCTTCTCAAACCAGGCTTTGATTAGGCAGAGAGCAGCTGTCAGCCCCGCAGGTTAAGGCAACCATTCGGATATAAATACCAGTCTTGAGAGTCTCCTGGCATATAGGATGTTATCCTTGCCCTCCACACCAAAACTAATGACCCACTTGAGCCCACAGAGAGGTCCCAGGCTCCTGAAACACCATGGGCAGACCCAGATAGCAAGAGCAGAGAAGGAAGGGAAAGGCAGCCTCAGCTCAGCCTGTATCCCAACAATGAGGCGGGATCCCCGATACGTGCTCCTTGCCCCGGTAAAGCAGATCCTTCCTCTCCCAGGGCGCGTTCTGGGGCCTGGTGGTCGGGCTGCTGCTGGGCGTCATCCGGCTGGTGCTGGACTTCATCTACCCAGAGCCCCAGTGCGGAGAGAGCGACCTGCGCCCGGGGGTGGTGAAGTACATGCACTACCTCTACTTCTCCATGGTCCTGGCCACCATCTCCACGCTGACCGTGCTGGTCGTGAGCCTGCTCACAGAGCCCCCCTCGGAGGAAATGGTGCGTCACTCGTCAGGGTTCTTGTGTTATCTGTTAACGGCTTCCTGCATGCCCCGCGCTACATCCCCGGATATGGAATCATGTGGGGATCGATAACCCAGAAATGCAAGTTTCCATTCAGTATTGACAATCACACTTGCCATAACCTCTAACAACAACCCCTCCTCTGCTCCAGCACCCTGCTGCCATTTAGGTCCCATAAATCCAGAGTCCCACCTTGGAAACTGGTCAACAGTAGATGCTGCAAAGAGCTGTTCTAAAGTGCAAACATGTGTGTTTAACTGTGACAAATTAGCTTTTTTCCCCTCTCTTTTCCAAGAAATTCCAGCTGCTGGGTCATCTTTATCAACTCTCTTACTAATCTAGTGAGGAGGCATTTTTATTCACAGGCAAAGAGAAATCAAGGGCAGAGAGAAACTTCCCCTGGAACAGGTTTGTGGCAGTTTGACTGCGTTCAGTAGATAGAATGAGGCTACAGAGAACCATCACTAGGAGGAAGGAGAGCCAGAAACCAAAGAGCCAATGCATCCTCTTGCTTGGAGACAGCACTAACCTGGCACCTTCTGAACCTACTCTGAGAGGGAGAATGCCCACGGAGGTGTGTGGTCAGCTCCAGAGCCCACCTCCCTCCCAGCAGCAGCTTTAACTCATCTCCAACCTGAACCTTTCCAGCTTCACGTTGTGCTCCTCCTTTCCTTTACCCCATCCTTGACATTGAGAACTTTCCTCTTTAATGAGTCTTTTATGTATTTGAAGAAAATTATCCTAACTCCCGCCTGTCTTCTCCCAACAACCCCAGTTCTTTCGAGTCATTCCTCTCTGGCCACAATTCCCACTCTTTTTGCTCACTGACCTGCTCTCAATCTGCATCTGTGATGGTCCCGTGCAGAAATGCTTACTCCTTGGCTAAAGAGAGAAGAACAGCATCCTTCAGAGAGCAGCTGTGCAGACAACTGTTGTGTTCCAGACCCAACTAAACCCACCACGCTGATGGTAGCCACCACTTCTGTAGTTAACCAACTGAGCACTTGGCTGTTCCCCTGCTCCGGCCGAGCAGGAGAACAGGGTTTGGCCCCTCTAAGTATTCTCTCTGCAGGCTCTGCTGCCGAGGCAGTCCTTTAAGCAACCAGAAAGCAGTTTCCTTTAACACCGCTCTTCATGCCATCAGATAAGTCGGCTTACCTGGTTCACACGTGGGGATCTACCAGCCAAGACAGACCTAGCAGTCAGCCCTTCCCCTGATGCTGCCAAAGGAGTGTGTGAAGCTGAGATCCCAGCTCTCCAGCTTGATATAAGCATTGCTTCTGAGAATAGTTCAGATGATAATAAATGTAAGTGCTCCAACGTCGTGCCCAGTAACACCTACCCTTAACCCTAGGCACTGTGTAAAGGCTTTGAAGACAGGAAACGTTAAACCCCTTCCTCTGCATTCAGTCACCTCAGGGCACGCTGAAAGTGACCGGTTTACCTCAGCAGCGGTTTAGTTTCTCTTCCATCTCTTGCTGGCATTACACATGCTTGGAATCAAGGAGGAGCTGATGGGATACAGAAAGCCATGCCCGGTGCCCTGCGCTACCTGCGGGGGCTGCCAGGAGGAGCGGCTGGAAAAGGGGAGGGTGGAGGCCAAGCAGAGCTCTTTTCATGGCATTCCGTTTCTGTTTTGCAGCGGTGGTTTCTGCTCGCCTCTAGCAGCAGGGAGACCCCCGAGCGGAGTGCTTGACAGATCAGTGAAGGAGGATTTGCAGTGTTTAAAACTTGTACTTGTCGGTATTAGGTACAAACATGGGTAGCAACTCGCTGCGCCTCTTCCAGCTCTGAGCTCCATCCCTTGGTCCTGCCAGGCTCCTGCCAGACACTGTTGATGTAACTGCAGCTTTTGCTGCTGGTTCCTTTGATCTAGATAAAGCAGTTGGGAATATCAGGAAGTTACTGAGCCCTGGTGCTGGGGAGCCCCACACCTGTGGGGCACGGGCCCTGTCTCCCCAGCTTTTAGCCGTGCACCTCCTAACCCACACCATTGCTGGGGAAACCCACTTTAAACACCTGGAGTAGCCCCTCATCGGGTGATGAAGCCGCTGGGCACCGAGCAGCCACAGCTCGGCTTTTAGGCTTAGTCTCCTGTTACCTTTTCTTACGATGCTGGGAATAGAACTTCAGTGCTCCAGGGAAGAGGAAAATTGGTCCTGCAGCCCCCAAAGGTGCTAATGGAAGGGCTCCCTACACCTCAGTGTAGCTAGCGTATGCCTTTAAAGAACACCGGTGCATTTCAACGTCAAACCCCTTCGCACAGGAGCACTGGGATGTGTTCTGCTGGTGCAATTCACACCTCACTGCTGGCTCTCTCCCTAGGTCCCACTAACAGCAAGGGGGACTCCAAGCTGCTCACCACCCTCCTGTGGCTCTGCGGGATGGAGCGCAAGCAGCCCAGCACCGAGAACACGGCACCGGCCAAACCCGAGCCGCTCCCCGCGGCTTCCCTAGAGGAGAAGCCGCTGGTGAAGCACGTCCTCAACATCAACCTGGTCCTGTGCGTCTGCGCCAGCATCTTCCTCTGGGCTTACTTCGCATAGCGCTCGGCTGCTCGACTCCAGATGGCAGCGACTAATGTTAATTGGTGTAAATAAGAATAATTAGCAGAGGGCCAATGTAATTCTTAATGCTTCCTAAGTGTTCTTCCTTTATTTAAGAAGACAGACATGCCCCTGTAGTCCTTTCCTTATTTTTAACGGGGGCTGGACTGTGACAGGCACTGAGCGCTTGGCAGCATCACTGTCAGACCTGAACCTGCAACACAATGGGTGCAAAGAGAAGGGCAAAAAGAGGAGTATTTGGTTGCTGTAAGCATTTAATGATGCTCTTTGGGTCAGAGCACTGCCTGAACTGGGCAGTCTGGGTTCTCTTGATGCTTCTAGAACCAGCTACCACCACTTGGTTCCCCTTTGGTTCCATGCCCTTGGGAGGTAACGCCTCCATGTGCCCAGAGGAGGCTGTTGTGCTCTGTCGGGGCAGGGAGCTGTCAGCGGGCACCCACGGGGGATCTAAACAAGCCCAAACACCCCAGCACGGGGCACCCGCGCCCGTTCCGTCCCTGCTTCAGCCCGGACCAGCGGCCACCCCGCTCCGGAGCCCGTTCCCGCGGGGCTGTGCCGGGTGACGCCCGGCCCCATCCCCTGCGCGCTGTGCAGCCGCAGGTAACGGCGTTAACGAGCGGGTCCCGCTCGGGCCGCCGGGGCTGCGCGGGGCCGGGCTGCGGCCATGGCGGAGGAAGCAGCGGCTCAGCCCCGGCCGGGCTCTCCGGAGCCGGCTGCGCTGGCGCGGCGGAACCTGCTGGGCCTGCGGGGGGAGCTGCGGGACGGGGCCCTGCAGGTGCGGGCGCGGCGGGGCCGGGGCTGCCCGGCGGGGGCTGCGCGGTGCGAACCGGCCCCGGCTCCCCCGTGCTCCGCTCCGCGCAGGGCCGGGTCCCGCTCCACAGGCTCCTGGTGCTGGCCCGGCCGGGGCAGGGAGCGGCGGCGCCGGCGGTCGCAGGTGGGTGCCGGGGCTGCGGGGGTCCCGGCCCCCATCACCGGGTCTCAGGGCACGTTCAGTGCTGCAGGGTTATAGCAAGGATGAGCACCGCGGTGCTGCGACCGCAGCCGCTGACCCCGCGGCGGTGTGGAGCAGTGGGAAGTGTGAGCATTGCGGTGTAGTCCATGAAGCGAGGGAATACTGGGTTCTGAAACCATATAAATGGAATTGCCTCTTGGGAACCCTGCCTTAGCAAAGGAACCGCAGTTATGAGAAACCCTGGGCACAGACAGGATTTATAAACAAAGCCTGATGCTATCCTGCAAGCAGTGCTCTATAAGCTCCCCTGACAACCCATGCGCGCCCAGTGCTTTAATTGATTGAGGAGGCTCATTAAGGTCATTTTAAACACCTGTATCAGCAAGTGTCAATGAGTAGAGGGAAGGACTCAGCTGCACAGACCAGGCTTCCACATCACCTCTGGGGCCTGCAGGTGATGCAGCTACAGCGATAACGATGAAAGGACACCTGATTTTAGACCTCACAGCTACTGAAACATTGCGGGTTTGGGCACTCTTTTAGGAGCTAATGTGAATTGCAGTGTGCTCATGTCAAGAAGAGGGTCCCATGGCAGCAATGCTTTCGTGTCTCTATGATTTGATGTCTCCCCTGCATAATAAAAGCATTACCTGTGAACATAGTTGTCTGTGGCAGCAGAGAGCACAGAACAGAGCACACAGCACTAACACTGACCTAGGGCCATAAACCACTTGACAAGCTGCCATTTCCTCCTTTAAAACAAGGTTATCACAGGGAACTGCTTGAAAGCGTGTTAGAGGACCACAGAGGAGAACCAGTCTCAGGTCTGCTGCTTCTCTACCCCAGCCGTGTGTTTCATGTACTGGAGGTAAGCTACATGGATTCCCTGTGTGACCAAGTAACCTTGATGCATTTTTGTACAAGTTTGGCTTCTAGATCCATGGAACTACAGGTCTTACTAACTAACCCATCTCTGACTCCATGAAGTCAGGCCTAAAGACTGACTAATGCTGGGGTCGGCTCAGGGATCCCACCTTTGGAATTCAGGTAACTGGCCCAGAACATTATCCTGATGGAATTAGATGACATGTTTTGTCACAACAGGAGCAACATGCTCTGTCCTCAGTGCCTGTGACGGAAAGGGAAAGCCTATGTAAGGTAGGTGATGAACTGCTTTATATTCACAGTGAGTTTGCAATGGGCAACTCCTTTGCAGGGTTGCAGTAGCACAATCCACCTCATCATCCAAGATTTAGCATCCCTCCAAAGTCAAGGTCCAAGGTAAGTGTTTCACAGTACTATAGTAACAGAAGTGAGAGAATGCTTCTTTAAGGGTTCAGCTGAACATCAGCTATGGTTGGATCAAGCTTTTGTTCTCCCACTGAATACCTGCCGAGGTCCTCCCATCCTTTCCTGGATGCAGCTCAGGGGCTGTCAGTAGGCTCCTGCTCAATCCTCTGCACTAGAGCCCACCTTTGAGGCACCAAGACTTCATTAACTGGCTTTACAAACCAGGAAAATTCCTTTCTTGGGAATCACTACCATTTTTGGACCCTGCTTTGTAAACAGTTGTAGATTTATGTGCTGGAATTCCAGAAATTATCTTTAGACTATTAGTCACTGCCCTCCAGCCTGCTATTTGCCCTTTCACAACACAACAGAACCACTCCTACTGAGATCAGCCAATTCTTGCCTTTAGCTTTGTTGCTCTACGGCCTTGCGTTAACTCCCCAAAATCCAGGTTCATGAAAACTGTATCTTTCCCTCTGCTGTGAATGGAATTCCTATTGGAGCAAGTTTCTGTCACATTCCTGCATTTGCTTATCAAATCCCTACTGCTTTTATGCTCATTTCTTTCCCTCACATCCACTCAAGACCTTTGGAGTAGTCAGAAAAGGTTTCTGCTGGCTGGGTAGGAAACATGCACCATGCTCTGCATGTACCATCCTCCAGCACAGCCCTAGGAATGCAAACAACTCACTGCTTAGTTTATGGAACTTGACCAGCTGATAAGAACTCCATGCTGTGCTTTCGGATGGAATTCACTCTCTTCCCATGCAGTGCTTTACTCCAGGATATTAAAGTTTTAGTGGTGGCACATGCCATCCCCACCAGACTGTTCTCAGACTGGGTAGTGGCAGTAGCGACATCTCCTGTGACATGGCCAACAAGGACCATCCAGTCACAGTCGACAGCAGAGGTGATTGCAGGGTGTCTTACCCTCGGGCTCAAGCTGGCAGCCTCCATCCAGAGCTTTGAGGTAAGCTCCAGTTAACTGAGCTGTAAGGAATCCACCTAATTCAGCCCCAAATCCCCCCAAACAAGCAGCCCCACTCGCCTTTCAAGCAGCATTTACAAGCACACACACCTGCGCAGGTTGGAGCAGGAGTGTTAAAGCATTACAGAAGCTCATGATGTTATCCCAAGTTTCTTTCTAGAGCTCTGTGGGGTTATTTCATGCAGCCATTTGATTCACGAATGAATTGCACCAACACAGCCAAGTGAAAGTCACTCACTCAGCACCACCTAGCATTGTTTCTACCCCTGCTTGCTGCTGGTCACTCCTAGGACCAGAAGATCAAGCTGTGTTTGATAAATGGGGAGTAAATCCAGCCCTGGTGCTTTGGGCAAATATTCTCAACTTCAACTGCGTCATAGCCCTATGCTGTTATTGTAACTGCATGGAACGTGCTGTTTGTTACCAAGGATGACAGCGAGGATGCAACTGAGAGCATACCCACTGCTGAACGGGAGCTGCTGATCCCAGCAGAGACAATTAACTACTTGTGTAAAGCTGAGGAGTGTACCAGTCCTGAAGAGTTTCTGAGAACTTACTTAGGTCCTTCACAACCCACTCTGGACTCAGGTACCCTGGGGGCACTTTGGGATCAACATCAAATTTAGCCACAGAACTAGAAACTGTGGTTCCTAACACTGAATTGTGATTTACAAGAACTTGGTACCGTGCTGACGTAGTGACAGAGGAAAGCAGGTCTGCAGCCAGTAGCAGGGCTCTTACAAGCTGTCTGAGCAGGGAACAATGGGGCAGCCACCAAGACTCAAACTGAGGCATCAAGAAGACAGTAACAGCAATATGTCTTGTTGAGGCCTGTATGAAATGCAGTTAAGCCTGAGGTCTAGATTAACGATTTCCAGTCAGATGTATGATGGAATATTAAGGAATTTACAGGTTAAGTAAATTAATTCAAGTAGCTGTATGAATGTTACCTCAACTGACTGGTTTCCACTCCCTCTCTCATTCACAGAAACGGTGTGGCCTGTTCCATCGTATCTCTCCAAGTGATACAGGCTGTATCCAGTGCTCCCCTCTGCAGCTGGACTCACTTCTGTTTAACATGAATCTACACATTAAAGAATACATGCGTATTCATTCCCAGTTCCCAGTATGCTTCCACGCCAGTCCTCAGAAGAACAAGACCTGGTGACCTGCAAAGCCCAGGGAGTGACTGCATCACCTTCTGAGTCCACTGGAAGTGACGTTACTCACAAACATGAATAAAGATGCCTTCAAGTTGACAAAAGACAATCTTTAATTTTATAAATGGTCACCCAAGTGAGGAACCCAAAGAGCCATTTTAAAGGTCTCTCCAAATCCAACCGTTTCCAAGGAAAGCACAAACCCCACTTCCACAGCTGCATCCTGAAACAGTTGCACATAAACAAAAGCAGGCTTGGTTAATACGAGTAACTATGACATAAGTAGTAAGTACTGATCGTTAAGTAGCAATGAAATGATTAAAGATACAGTGAGTTTCCTTCTACAGTATAACAGTCCTTCAAGGCACTAAAATACATCCACAGTTTTGACCAGGCGACCGATAACCCGCGGTCGCCACCAGCACTCTGGCTTTTTTTGGTTCATGGTTTAAAAAGAATCTGCAGCAAATCAGTGAGGGAATGTCTCTTGCAAGGCAGCTCCTTGTAATGGCTAACAACTAGGAATAAAAGTCTAACCGTGACATTAAAAAGATTATTTCCATAATACATGCACTTTAAATAACTAACGTTCTGCCGCTTCTGGAATCTCTGCCAATACCACCTGTATCAGCAGCAATTATGCTTCCTATGCACGTTTCTGCAGTAACTGGTTCCTTCCATCCAGGATTCTGAAAACCATTGTTGAGACACAGATCATTACACTTCTTCTGACAGGCTAAATCCCCATCCCAGCTCTACACAGTCCTGCCACAACGTCAAAAGAAGCTTTTCACCGTTGGGTTTTCCCATCAGGAGAGGAACCTGTAAGGACGTGGGGAGCTTCCACTACAGAGCAGTGCTTTCTGTATCATTGTCAATATCGAGCACGAGGTGGTTGTGCAGCTCTTTGCTCGCTGTCTCCGGGAGAGGCTCTGAAGAAGGGGGTTGAAGTGGTTCTTGGGTACTGGGATTAGAGTCTGCACAAAAAACCAAGAGCAAGTTTAGCAGGCTGGCCAGTGACCTCTTGTCACTGCTGCATTGCTGGGGCATTTCCTTAGGAAGAAAAGGGAAAGGAAAGATCAACAAAGGCTTTTCAAACAGAGGGCTGGCACCTGTGTGCACTCATGGACACAGAAAGGTTAAGCTAAACTCAAAAGCTCAGGACTTGCTTCTCCTACACACCTTTTTTTACTCTGCTACATAATAAAAGATTCATTCTGAAGAGTGGAAGGCAGTGAGTAGGATTTAGCATCAGATTCCTTCATGTCCCTTATGAGTGATACCTTACTCCAGACTTCCACATCAAAACACAATGGTCCCTCAGCAAATAAATTTGGCACCTAAATCCTCGGCCACATAACCACCACCTACCACCTTTAGAAGGAACAGCTATAATATGTGGTGTCAAAAGGAGGCACTGCCACAAGAGGAAGAAGAAACTACTTAACCCATTTTCTTGTGTGTAACAGGGAACATGTTTGCCTCTTCTGAGGGGAGGGAGAGGCACTGTGTTCTAACACCTCAGGGCTTACCTTGCATTTTCACTTAAAGTACCATTCAAAAGGTGTACTCCAGCTTTATGTGCAGCTATTGAATTTCTCCCTACCACAACTGAAGAATGAATTGGGAAAACAGGTAACAAAAGGTGGAGACACAGGAAAGGAACACAACAGTGTAGCTATCAAACACAAAATGAAGCTCTCTATAAACATGGATTTCTAGATAGGATTTCCTGTACACGGAATAAGTACAACATGACACTGACCAGTGACAACGTGAACATTGTAGTCCCCAACACTTTTAGTACGTTAATGTAAGAGCGAGCATCAAACAGCCATTCCTGGTGCATGCCACGCTAACGGTAATGCAAGCAAGCAGTGTTACTGGGGACAGGTTAGTAGTGAGCGTGAGCACACACGTGATGATTGTGAATTAGCAACATTTGGGGCCAATCATATGCCTTTTCCTTACCATTTAACTTTCCAATACAGTTCCTACTGAATGCAGGTCAAACATCTAGATTATTTAATAAAACTTTTGATTAGAATATTCTTCTCTAGGCCTTAGCATTTTAACACCATATATAGAACTTGAGGCACTATTAAAGCCCAGCACGTGGACAAAGGAATTCAACAGTATCCTGAAAACCATGCAGAATTCCTGTTCAGGTACTTCTGGCAACTTGATTTTGGCTTCCATTATTCCTATCTTTTTCAAGGTTAGAATTAAACCCAGCTATTTGTCATTGTGAATTAGGTAAGTCAGTCTATAGTAAGTGCTGGTATGTGCACGTGTAAATGTTAGAGCAGATACTCACGTAATATGCAGTGGTGTTAATTCAGAACAAATATTAATCCTTTAAAAAGCAATCCATCTGGAAAAGCACACTGAGTGTGCTGCTGTAGGGAAGCCTGGTATCACTTCAACTGCTCCCCAAGGGGTTAATTTGCAAAACACTAGATTTCCTAGGCTCCTCTATCAGCTTTGCTAGGAATCCCTTTATCAGCAGCTCTCTTGTGCACGTCTGCCTGCACAGCAGCTTTCATTGCTGTGGTTTTATTGTACGCAACTTCATGGCCAACCTGCCATGGTTGCGCTTCATAGGAGCGATAGGAGGTCTCTCCAGTTTTAGCACTGTTTAGTTTCAACACTGTTGATGTCAGTATGTTTCTACGTGCACCCCGTCGTGTGCCTCTGTTTGACCTGTTGCTCAGCTAAAAGGGACTCAGAGCTACATCCTAACTCTGGACACAGCCTCAGTTGTGCCCATCACCCCCCCTGGCAGATCCTGGCCTTGTAAAACTTAAACTCCCTCAGCATATCAGCTGGGTGCTGGTTTGAAGCCAGCTGCTTCTCCACCTACACTGAGGGAACCAAACCCTGCTCATCTGCTGGCACTAAAGCAATCCTCAGCCAGACAAATTGCAGATGCTGTCAACCTAGGAAACGTGACTTAAAAATTAAGGTTCTTTCCATGAAATTCGACTCATCAGCACAGTTCCCATCTTAACTTACAAGTGTTGTAAAGAGCCGGAGCCCAGCCTTATTTCTGAATTCAGCTGGGCAATAAATTGCCCATAAACTGCACTGTAAAGATACTGACAAAAAGAACTTCAATCAGGAAAAGATCTGTTTTAAACAGCAAACCTGCTTTTCAGTTGCCCAAGCAGCCCATTTACTGCCAGCTTCTCCAAATTTAAAACTACTTTCAACTTGACTCTCAGTCCTAATTTGTGTCCTTCCTGTAAGCGCTCAGATCTTGAGATAACTCAGGAGTGCAGCCTCAACTCTTTGAGCCTGTCATGCAGCTGGTACCTTAGAAAGGCACCATCTCTAACCCACTGCAAATGAATAGTAAGATTAATGTGCTGTTTGGCAGCTGTGACTGAGCAGATTGGTGCTATTAGCGAGACTGGTGCTATTAGCGAGGCTGGAGCTGACAGGACGCACACATGCCAGAAGGCAGATGCTGCCGGGTGCTCTTCTGCAAAGGGGTTTAGTCACATGAACACGTATTTTGCCAAATAAATTCCAAGTAGTTCCAAATAGCTGAAAACCTGAAGTGAAAACTACATTAAACTGCAATCATAAACCACTGGATTGGAGGAAAACCCATCAGCTTTGGTATCTGCCTGCGCTAATGAGCATAAAGCTGCTTTAAAAGGTCACTGCTTCACTTGTGGACACGTACTTTCTGTGTGAAGTGTTACTCCCTTGATTACAAATATTTTCACAACTTAAGGACTACCTTTATTCACAGGACTACTAAAATCAAGCAGCTCAGGTCTTAAAAATCTCTTCTGAACAGAATGATATGTAGTAATGAGGTAACACAGAGTTGACAGCACATATTCCAAAGCACATATACAAAATAAAGCTACAAAGAAAAGTATTGCTGTGCAGGAGCATTTGAGCTTGTATTGCATGGTTCTGTAAGTACAAACCTTATTCGCAGTAACCAGCCCCACCTGTGAAGGCATCAGGGGGTAAAGCTGTTAGGCAACAGAATTTATACTTAGCATTCCAATACATTTGTCCTAGTTTAGAGAAGCTGCAGGGCCATTGGAAAGTTTAACCCATTATTAAATGTAAGATGATTTAAAAGCATTAGTCTCCTACATTTATCATCTCTTCCTTTAGTATTTCCTATAATAAGCAGAGACTCAGCAGAATATGAGATCTACTTTTAACTGTCCTCAGTAGTTACTCCTTTCCCCAAGACTTAAATTGACATTAACCCTACCAACTAAAAGCTTCATGAAGTTCCTGTGAGTAGGAGTTTCTCTTTGTGAATGTCTCAAAACACAAGAAAGCTGCATTTAAAACATGAAGATCAATCTACAAATTAACTCAGGACACAGAATTCAGTGTGTGTGATTCCTCAGCTTCTGCATGTCCAGCTTAAAGCCCATCAGAAGACTTTATCCTCACAAAGTAAAACATGTGCTGTGTTAGTATCTTGTCTACTAGAAGGTGTATCAGTGACCACTTGAGCCATTTTCTTATCTTCTGTATGTGCTGTCCTTGTGTATCCTTGGCTACATCCTCTCCCTCCTCCAAATATTTGCTTTTTGGCAACAGCTGTATAAGCATAGTTGAGCCTGCCACGATGCTGAGCTTGGAGAAAGCCCCAGAGAGTTGATTGCTATAATAGTGCTCTGCTTCCAAAGCAGGAAGAAAAATAAAGCAAGCTGATCTACACTTCCCCCCCAAACCCTTCTGCACAGAATGGGTGGTGGGCATTTTAACTGGAAAAGAGTAATTTAGTATTTTAACTGTTATTTGTGCCTCTCAGTCCCTCCCCCTGCGACCGACAGCTACAGGCATCATTTCCTATATTTCTGCTCCCTGAGGTGGCACTGAACATGGAAGAATCCACTCACCTGTTACAATTTTGGAAGCTGTTTGGGTGGGATTTGCAATAATACCATCTCCAGCCAGCTGAGAAGGAGGATGAGGTGGAGGGGGGACACTAGGTCTGTTTCTGGGTTTCGGTACTGGCCGTGGCCTCGGCAGTGTACCACTCTGAGGTAGAGAGGAAGACTGGGAGGCTTCTGGAGTAGCTGGCTGTGGCTGTGCTGATGGGGAACTGTTACTGTGTTTTCCCAGAGGGGGTGTATCGGGCGGTGTTGGAGTCTGCGGTGGAGTGTAGCAGGGCTGCTCTGGTCCGTGCTCACTGCTGGGTGCAGCAGGAGGAGATGCTTGACTGTTAGATTTGGGCTGCAGTGGAGGAGTAGCCTGTGTTGGGGGCTGTGGTGGTGGGTGGCTGGGAGCCTGGATTGGGGAAAGGCTGCTAGAGTATCTCCGAGGTGCAGAGATCTGGGAAGCAGAGGTCTGGGCTGCTCCTTGGGTTGCATGTTGAGCAGGAGGAGAAGAGCTTCTGGCAGGTGGCTTTGGAGACACAGAAGGTGGCTGAGCAGCAGCAGCGCAGCTTTGGCTTCCTGGCTGCCCCGGTGGGGGGTTGGCTGGCTTAGGGGGGGCTGGTGCAGGCTTCTTAATGGCTGGTAAGAGAAGAGGTGACATTTCATGGTCATGGACTGTGAAACCAAACTGCTGAGGGAGAAATCAGTAGCATAAAGGAACCCACTGGTAGGCTGGCAAAGTAAAATGGTGCATTACTAAATAAAGCAATAGGAAGCTACAGAAATGTGCACTCAGGCTTTACAGATCAATAGCCTTTGAGTGAGTTTGTTAAACAGCACTAGTAATGTTACTACCAGCATTCATGAAAGTGCCCAAAGCCAAAGATGCATTATAGTTAGGCCTCAGTGAAATGCAAGTGAATTAAATCATTATCTGTAATAAAGGCAGAGACACCGATACAGGTATTTTAGCAAGCACTTATGCAGTACATGAGGAATTAGAACTTATTGGAAAACCAAAGGAAGAAACACACTTCTCCTCATGAGATGGGGACTGGGACCTGCTGCATTCTGTGGCTGATTGACAGGGAGCTGATTAGTGCTGCTGGCTGGCTGGCTCTGGGCAGCGGCATGCCCACCGTTCCTCACAGGTGGAGGAGTGGCTGCAGATGTGTTGTCCTTCGATTTTGAGGTGCTGAAAATTAAACATCTTCAGTTAGAAAGTGATTGCAAAGTGCCCAGGTCAGCTGCACCCGCTCAGGCTGACATTCTGAATTGTGCTATGGTTCTGACCCTCAAACACTTCCACAAACTGCTGTTATTTCCTCACAGACCTACCACTGCTACAGCTCCTCACATCAGTGCCAAGTCGGCTTTAAGCAAGCCTGTATGAAAGATTAATTACCAAAATCAAATCAGGAATCCATGTAGTTCTGCAGTGTCACAGTACCTGTCTGACTGCAACACCCAGGAGCACAGTCTCCCACTCCTGGTATATCTACAGTCCTTTACACTTGGATCTATACCTTTATACCTTTATAAGCTGGAGTTAAACTTTTACCTTGCTGGGAGACCAGAACTTGTCTCAAGGGAGCAACCTCTCCAAAACCTTTGAGATTCAGCTTAGGGAAGTCAGCTCTTCCTGACCCTTAGCTATGAAGAAGTGTGAGGAAACACAGCACTTGAGTGCAAACCAGCTGAAGGGCTACTGGGCAGTGCCCCCTTCTCTTGCTCACACTTGCAGCCCTTACTCATTTCTCTCATCTTTTGGAGCATCTTACTCGTCTCAACAGGACTGACTTTCAGTCACTTTCACTGCCACATTGCAACCCTTGGTTCTCCAGCTGCCATCAGTAAACTGCAAGTACTTGAACCCAGAGCCTGTGCAGATTTTAAATGCAGCTTTTCGACACTCGCGGTTTCGTTTTCGCTGCCTCTCCCACAAGAAGTATCTGTGGAGGAGGCCTCAGTCTGCAGGGGATTTCTGAATGAGCTGTTTCTGTAAAAGCATCACCAGGGAACAAAAGCTGTGTGTAAAACAAGAGTTGGTGCTGCCTCACTCCACAGTGCTGTTTCACCATGAGGTGCTGTGTGAGAGGTTGATGCCTGGAGAGCACTACAGCCTTTACATGTGGTTTCTTCTCTCATACCACACAAATATGGAAAGCAAAGCACTGCTTTCACCATACATGAAAGGAAAAGTCAAGGCTACTGCAATTAGCCCACGTATACTAATAACTGGGGACATAATTGCACAGTTTCAATTGTAGTAAAGTACCAAAAAACCTATACACATGCTTGTCCTATAGAAACTAATAGTGAAATATGATAAATCAACTTCCTGTTTTCTACCAAGTCTGGTCATCACTAACACTTGCTACAGACAAGAGACGTATCCAGATAACATGTAAAGAAACAACAAATAAGACTAACAGGTTTCTAGTATTGCCACTGGTAGGTTTTGTTCTTTCAGCAGCAAACTGATAGTCACTGTGTGGACACATCTAGAATGTGACTTGGAAAGGTCATCATGGATGGAAGTACAGACTTTTCTCAGTACTTTTCATCATTTTCCCCCCAGGAATTCTCCTATATTAGAAGACCAATTCTGGAGCATACAGAAAAATGTACGTTATTTTAGAGGAACAATGTGTGGCAGAAAGCTCCTGCATAGTGCTTCTGCCCATGCCTGAAAAGTCTTTACACTTCTGCCACTTAGAGGAGGTGCCTTGTGAGGCAGGTCCAGTTGACACATCAGTTTGCTGCTGCAGCAGCCTGCTAAGCCCTTGCCAGCAGAAGCCATGCCTCTTACCTGACATCCTCATTTCCTTGACTTTGTAACTGTTCTGCTGTGCCAGCAGAGAGAGCAAAACCAGCACCCACTGGGCTTGTTTCAGCCACAGAAGCTTGGGAGTGCTGCTCCGCTCCCGGCTGAGCCAGCACGCCAGCCTCGGTGGGTGGAAGTGGTGGCTGGAAAGCTGGGGATGTGTGCTTTCTATTTATAGTGCCACATCTCCGAGGGTTCGCTTGGAAGTCCATAACCTTGACACCAAAGCTACAGAAAGAAGAGAGAGTAAACACACCACGCCAGCCAACACCAGGTAACTAAAGCAAAAGGACAACTGGATGTTATAATCCACAAAGACAAACGCAACCCCTGTTGCTTGGCATGCAAAGCAGCAACAAGGAAAGCTGAAACTGTCTGCATAGAACACCACTGATGTTAAGACATGCAGCACTATTTGGCTTCTCCACACAGAGGGGTAAGCTAAACATAAGTGGAACAAACTACTCAATTACACTTGAAGACAGACACTGACGACAATGAGGTCAAACCAGTCAAAATCAGTAATTTTACACATAAATACATCCATTTCCTTACACACCAGAGTACCTCCTCACTGAATATATCTTGCAACATGAATTTTGTTTCTATTACACACTAAGCTGCAGTACAGATTTCAAGACAGACAAGAAAAGGCACTGGATATATGCTATGATTTGTGTTTAATGGAAAACTAAGGATAAATGGACTAAAATTCTAATGGATTTTAGAATGCATACAAAACATTCATTCTCGGGTTTAATTTTATTCCTGTGTTAAGAACAGTGATTGTCTTCTTCCTGTGTCAGTGCTGTGAATTTGCATGTGGCTAGCCATAGTTAACATTCAGTAACAACATCTGCATCAACAGCTAAAACCAAAACAGCACATCACTTGAATATTCATGGTATGAGTGATAATAAATGAACATTACACTACGGGTTATATGGGAAAACAGCACGTTCTGGGTTTATTTTTAGCATTCTACGGTTTGCTGTGGTATATACTGTACCATCATCAACTGAGAAGTCTTACCATGAAGGCACCAGGTAGCACCACCTCAGCTTATGGGCTTTGAAAAAGAAGCCATGGAATATCAGAAGTTAGATACTGAGAGATGCTACTATATACACTGCTGTTTCAGTGGATTTTAGACCCCCCAAATCTGGAATAGGAAAACGGTAACTGGAAGCAGCCTTTATCTGCTTAGTTTCCATCATGCAGGCTTTAACTGGAACCAAATAGCATTACACTACCTTTGAACCTTCCTTAAGCTGCAACATGTGGGAGGGGGGAATAAACCACTATTGTTACCTATAGTACTTGCATAAAATTTGCCTCCTGAGACCAATAAAAGTGTTTGCAATCACAGCCTCCTCATCAGTCCAGTTCTCAGGAGTGGGCTAATAATTGAAACCTAAACAAAGAATGAAACCTACCTTTCCTTCTTCAATAAATCCCCTTCCATTACAGTCATGCTAACAGGCCTCTTCCGTTCCAGTGTCCCAGATTCATATTCATTCCCAGTGTGTGACAAGTGATTTGAATTAACAGCAGGAATTGCAACAAATGCCCCAGATACATTGAAATCTTGATCTGAGAGAGAGACAGACAGACAGAAAGCACCATAAGACATACATATACAAAATGGTGCCCCACTGTTGGAGGATTACCTGTGCCCGGTTATCACAAACACAGAGTCCTTTTAACTATGGCAAGAATTTACCTCCAGGGAAGAACCAGTCTGCATGCTGAATAATTGGCTCAATAACTGCTACCACATGGACTGAAGTTGCTGCTGCCATTTCAGCAAGAGATCTGTAGAAGGAATTTGTACAACACTTCATACAGAGTTCTATCAAAGCAAGTAAATAATAGTCATTAATTCATATTACCCAAATGAAAAATTATGCTAAATATGATGTATGAAGACTCCTAAGTACCACACAAAGAACAACTTCACACTAGATGGAGTCTAGGCTAATCAGTACATTCATAGCATTTGAAAACACTCTTAAAAGGACTCGTGCCTAAAAGGATCTGGAGGCACAGGTTGAAAGAACATCTGAAGTAGTTTTTAAGCAAATAATCATTTGCTGTGAATAGCTGACATGATTTAGAACAAATGCTACAGCTCCATAGAAGTTCTGTTTTGCAGCTTCCCTCAAACAACTTACCCTTCATTCTTTGCCCATAACAAGTTGGGGCCTAAGACTATGGCGACGTTGCTGGGTGTCATTTTGTTAACGTCACTGTTCTGTGCAAGCTTTGCTAAGAATTTGATTAAATACCTACAAGAGGGAGAGAAATAATTATCCAGCAGGAATTAAGAGCATTTCTTGTTGAAAGCAGCCAACACAATGAAAGAACTCACAGACAGCTTCCAGTGAAACAAATAAGACAAGCAGCCTTCTTGCTACTACGGTTCTACTCTTGAATCACTAAAGTTGAACTGGGTAGAGAAGAAGGCATCTCCCATCTTAGCAAAATGGAACTACAGAACTATTATATCTTCAGAAAAAACATTTAGATTGTGAACCCCTCCTCAACAGCTATTTTCATATCCTGCAATGGAACTCCTACACTTATAGGAGTCAGCAGAGTTGGTTTTGTTCCAATTCATTCCCAAAAGACAATAACCAAAAGGACAAATAATACGTGTAAGATACATCCAGGTGATTCCTAGGAGTGGAAAATACAATGAAAAGCACAGCTACTGTAAAGACAGAGACTACTGTCAACAGCATGACCATTCAGTATGAGGGTTCTGTACATCACTACTTCATCATGGTCAACAGTGAATTAACTTGACTGAAAGTCTATTGCCACCAATGCACACCAACTGCCCCATCAAACAGGATGTCCTTTTATAAACCTAATTGAATTTGGCCAAGAGAGATACCACTGGATTTAAGTTTTGGTTAACCAGCTGTGAAACGCAGCAGTTCAGCACCAAAGTGGCTGTGCTGCAAGTCAGCAGATGCTCATACACACCTGAAATTCGCATGGTAATGCTTAGGTAATCTGTTACAAATTCTCCATAACTCCTGCAGCTTCTTATCCTGGTCCTGGATACTGAAAGGAAAACCAACCTGTTACATCTTACTTTCAGATCAGAAAATTGTTGTTTCTGCAGTGAACAGGGATGACTGCACAACCTTCCATTTATGCCAAAGAAATGCATTGTTTTGTATTCAGTAATTCTGTAACCTGCTAGTCAACCCCCTGAATTATCTCTTACTACAACAAAAGAGAACTGCTTAAGCATCATTACTGTGCAGCCAACAGTCTTGAAGCAGCCCTCATGTCTAACCACAGGTATTCCACCACATTTTTATGCAATTAGTATTAAGCTAACCCACATTTAAAATAATTTGTTACACAAAATGTTTACTTTTTAGAGCAGAAATAACAAAGTAAACTGTGTGAGCTTGGTCTTGTCTTTGAATTCATATATGAAGAACCAAATTCAGTAAGACTATGTAGAGCGTTTTCCTATATACCTAGTTTTAGTATGCTTACTTTGCAGCTTGTGTCCATTCTTCATACAGACTGTAGGTCATTAAAGGTTCTGGCAACTCTCGCAGATAGGATTTCAAGGCACCTGCAATGCAGAGCACGAAAAGGTGAGCTTGTTAGCCAATGCTTTTAGCCTGCATTCCAATTTCTGTCCTCAAATTTGCAATTTCATCTGTTCAATGGGACCCAGGTTCCAGTGAAACAGTGGAATAACCTGACACTTCCCCAGTACATCTGTTCAATGCTTGACACAAAAGGTCTTCCAGGAATTACTGTGACTTGACAGAAATATGGACTACAAAACTATGAATCATCTCTTCAGACCCCACTAAAGGTATTCACATGGCTCTAATCTCCTTTGATCACCTTAGCTCTTTTATCATGAGAGGAAATACACTTGTATTACTATGATCACCTGAATTTTAGACACCTCTATCATGCAGACAGGAACATATCAAGCACATGAGCTTGCGTGCCCTAGACTTGTCCACGTTAGTTTGTGCAATAAAATAAAACTTGCAACTTATTTCCATTTCTAGTTTATCTGCAGAGATCAATACCTTACACTGCAGCAAGTCAGCACATAAGTCAATAGCATAAGCTTGTGTTGTATCAGTTTATACCTGGTTTTGATTCAGAACATTCACAATACCTGCGACAGCATGGGGATCGGAATAGAACTCATCAAGCTGGGAAGTTGAACAGTCCAAGGCAGCTTTTAGCTTTTTTAATTTGGAGGCTCCAGCAGCAATTCTGAATAAGCCCTGCATAGTAAAAATGAAGCACATTTGACTGGTAACAACACGTTAGTACAAGCATGAAACAGCAGGAGTTTTATGACAGCCTCTTTTAGGACAGTTCCAAGCTTGGTGTCTTCACCTTACACTGCTACAACCAAGCTGGCTCTAAATGTGTTGCTGCCATGTGACAGCACTTTATAGTTACCTCACACCCTTGGCCCATTCCTAATTTCTATCTCAAAGATACTTCAAACAGTGCTGAAGGTTATTCTGTTGTAAAAGGTTTATCGTCTATGCTAATGAACAAACGACTTAAGCAACTTGTTAACCAGTACAGACACCAGCCCATGAGCTTGAGCTCCTTTTCCCCATCCTTCACATGTGGTATGGTATCACTTACCTCCTCCCTCATTCCCGTTTCCAAAAGCATCATTACACAGGCTTCAATGGGGACTGCAATTTCACGACCACTGCGCTTGAGATGCTCTTCTAATGGAGTTCCAAAAGCTGGTTTTTCAGTCCATTTGTCTAGTTGGAGAGTATCAAAACACTGAGCAAAGTATCTAACAAGTACCTTAATCATGTCCCAGACAAGAAAAAGAAGAAAGCCTCCAGTACAGTAAAGAAATCATCAGAATAAAGTAGGAGTTTTACAGCCCTTGATTAGTAAAGTCCTCTGTATCATGAGTAAAGAGAGAATGAGCCTGCTGGTGTTTAAGAAGAAATACTTCTGCATCTTTCTGGATGGAATAACACACACATTCTCTGTATGACTGGAAGAGCACATCCTCTCAACACAAGTGCCACCACATGGCTGCAAGTTACATTGAGTTACAAGAGAATGCTCAGTGAAGACATTTATCCAGATTGCATGCCCTGGGCTGATCGCAGTTTTAGCTGTATTTTAGGTGGACAAAAACAGAGCTGTTAACACAATGTTCATTGCCGATTTAAGGAATCAGCAACTCAAAATGGATGTTAACAGCCCCCATCTCTTCCATGAGCACTACGTTAACAACCCATTGCTGTAAAATTGCACAAATCTTCCATTTCTTAATGTTGCTTAACTCAAAGTCAAAATTGGCACACATTTCTCCAAACTGAATGTGAATTTCTTGTTTCCCACAATTTATTTTCTCCCATTTCTGCTGCCTTAATTGAAAAAATGCAGATGTAGAAGGTCACTGTTAGTACAGATGTGTTACTTCTTTTATGTGGAAAAAAGGTTAAGAAAGAAAGACTTTGACAGAGTCCCCTGAGACACACTGTGGTCCTACAGAGCATTCAACTTACCCACATCAACTACACCCCTAAGGCCTTAGTTCTTCTCCTTCATTAACACTCCACAAGGAGTGCGTCATTTTCCCCAGTTTTGCAAGTTAAAGAAAACATCAGGATGAGAAATCTTAGTAACTGTTCAGTCTCAGCAATTCACTGCTAGAAGCACAACTGAAGTAGTGCCATACCCTGAGACCCTGGACCACTTGGAAACTGTGACACCTATTCCACCTAGGAGGACTAATCTGGTCCTACAGAAAGTCTGTACAAAGCAGCTAAGAAATAACAAAACTTAAAGCAGTCACATCTGTGAACAGAGAACCTTGCACTAAGCCATAACACAGCCCTGACACTGTGTGAGCATTATTTGTTTGTGTTACCTTGTCTCGCATCAGACTGATGAAGCACAGATATTCTACAGCATCTTTCAGCAAGATGCTCATGTATTTAAATGGTTCACCTTTTACAACTGGCACGTATTCCACAACTGAAGATACCTGAGTCTTGGTCAGCTCAGATTATATTTTGCTCAGACTCTGTTCAGCCTACTACTACTTCAAAGCAATTAGAAGATTAAGAGACGGCAGAGCCAGTGTTTAGGAAACCAACTTCAACACCAAACCACTATGATACACTGGAACTCCCACTGACAAAGTTCAGTAGCATGGGGAAGAACTGAAGCCTTTCTTAACTGCTGATATTCAACCCAATATCCAAACACTCCATTAGCTGGCTGTAGTGCAGTGCGTGCACTGAGAAAAAGGAGTGCATATGAGAAGGGAAAAAGTCAACCACAGAATAAGGGAAGTTTTTCTGACAATCACCAAGTAATTCAAGAAGGACCCAAAGAAGCTCCTAAATCACAATGAAATTTTCGTTGGCCTGAAAAGCCAGGTATGAATCAGCAAAGGGCCACATGGTGTCAAGGAAGAAGTGCAAGCAAATAGAAAAATCCTTCCTTTGCCCTCTTGGGTATCAGACAGATCCTCAGGATTTTATTAGTGTGTTAAAGTATGGCTGGAGAACTCCAGAGAACACAAAGATGGAATTATGCTTGGGAATGTAAAATTGGTAAGTAGATAAAAATGGCCTTATTTAATAAGTCTGCATGCAAGAGAATCAAGATAAAGGAGGAGAATATTGTGCATAGGTGGCACAGGCAAGAGAAGCATCAGCCAGAGCACAGGTTACTTTACCTTGATGGGCTTGAATTTCGGGTAGGACCTTTTCTATGACTGCTAATGCTTTTCTATGGTAATCTGCTTGTGCTTCTAATAACTGAGAACAGAAGCCACATTTTAAAAACAAAAAGAGCATTAGCTTCTGATGAGCACATAATACAAGACTAGAAGGTTTAGCACACAAAATGTAATCTTTGAGGATCGAGTGTCTATGCACATACGTGCTGCAAAGTCAGATGGAAAAACTACTCACCATAACAAAACATCTGGCATATTCCCCTTCTTTGGACACGAAGTTATACATGTCTGCTGCTAGTTGATCCTTTGAAAAAGAGAAGGATGCAAAATAGGACATCAAACTCACGGGGGCATTTCAACTTCTACAGAAAGACAGGAGTACGTATGGCTATTTTGTCTGTGGTGAGTTTCAACTATCACTTCAGCAGCACAGCAAGCCAGTAATCCTCCTACTCTGCTACATGTATTCTTTCAAGCAACATCTAATCAAAACATGTTTCATACAACAAAGCAGTTGCCAGTGAAGTACAGTTGAACTGTACGGCAGGATGTTATTTACAGCCAATATCTGCACATAAGTACTACTAAGAGGTTTTGGGGGCTCAGCTCAACTGCAGTATTTGACAATTGAGAAGTGAAACTGAATGGCAACTGTTCAGAGCTGTAATAGTCAGAATGTTCCTTTTATGGCAGCAGCTTGAATTTCACCCCGCTAGCTCATGCTGCACAGCTACGCAGTGGCCTGAACACACAGACATCCTGAGTGTTTCAGTCAAGGCTAAGACACAGTTCTTCCTCCTCCTGCCTCAGACTGAAACAGGAAACAATGTAAAATACCCATCTTAAAAAAAACCCCAAACTGTATTAAATTAAAGCAATTCAGACAGAGCTCAGCCAGCACCAATATTCTTCATTAAAGTTCTTCCCTGTGAGGGTGCTGAGGTGCTAGCACAGGGTGCCCAGAGAAGCTATGGCTGCCCCATCCCTGGCTGTGCTCAAGGCCAGTAACAGGGCTTGGAGCAACCTCCTCTACTGGAAGGTGTTCCTGCCCATGGCAGGGGTTGGAACTGGATGAGCTTTAAGGTCCCTTCCAACCCAAACCATTTTATGATACAATACACCTTTAAGACACACAGTTTGTTAACAGCCACATAATCTGTGGCTGAGCAAGGCTTCCAGTAGCAGCCCTATTCTGATTGTTACTGCTGCTAATGAGAGGTGTGTGAAGGACACACTTGTCATACCTTGCACTGTTCTACTTTATTTCCAGCTTCATCCATCTCTTCCTTTAGTGATTCTATTTTTGAAGGATGCACTTGAAAATTTGTTCCTGAAGTCTTGTGGGCTTGGTTATACCTGTGAAAGAAAAGCTTTGGTCGGTTAAAGAATATACTAAACAAGCAACTGCATTTATGGCTCCCTTGAAATTAGTTTCTTCTGACAGGAAACAAATCCAATAGTTTCAGTTGAAAATCCCCAAGAAATGATGCATTGGTCACAGTCTAACATACATAATACAGTGCATAATACACTGGAACTACCAATCCCAGAAATTGCTACTTAAATTATAACCACAGTTTAACACCATTAAAAGGGACTTAAATTGATCAACCCGGGACGCTGCCAATGAGATGGTTCAATATAATGCTATAAAAGCACTTGGTCTGGTTACAAAATTAGACTCCTATTATTTAAGTTGACAACTTAAGTGAATTGGAAAGCAGCTGAGTTTTGAGCATTTTTCCAATTATATATAGGCATGTAAGAGCTCCAAAATCTTAATTCTCTTTGGATCTAGTAATCATGAGTCCTTTTTTTGAGTAACTTAAATGTAAATTCATCTTTTTTCAGCAAAGTATTGACACGCACACAGGAACATTTCAGAAGCAAGTGACAGCATCACATCAGATGCTATGAGGTGCCAATAAGAAGCGTCTAGTAATTCAAATTCTTACCTTCCTCTTGCAGAATCCCAGTCCAACACCAGTTTTGCAAGCTGTTTCCTCTGCTTCTGAATGTTCGGGATCTCTGTCTAGAAGGAGAAGTCAAGGTTTACCCTCACTTGTGTATTGTAATGAACTACTGTTTGTAGATTTCTTATCCATATTCCAATACTAATGCACGGCTCCTTAAAGCAGTTTTATTATTAGCAGTGAGATAATGCCTTTTTGCTCAGTCTATACATAAATCCAGATGTATTTCCTCAGGCAGGCTGAGGTGACTTACCTCTGTTAGTAGATACAGTGGATCTAAGACTTCTTTCTCGATCTGTACTTCATGCTGAGAGAGCTCCATTGCCAGTTTGTTCTCTGCATCACCACATGTATCTAGCATTTTCCTTTAAGGAGTATAGGAAAATATAACGCGAGTGACTAGTGACTAAAGAGGAATGATTCAAACAAAACAGTGGTGGCCCTTTGTTGTCTGCTACTCTTCTGGAAAGCTGTGTGTTGCATAAGGTAAGGCAACATTCAATGGCACAAGCCCAAGATGCTCTATGCTGTCATGGGCAAATTTAGGATAGGCCAGGGGTGTTTTTAAACCTCTGTGTTCTAAAATTCCTTAGCCATGACAACATTTGCGGAGGCTTTAACTCATGCAGGTGATTATACCAGCCCTAAGGGCAGAGAAGTTTGTATCTATTCAAAGCCCATCCTTCCACCTCACCAGATGCAGGAAAATTGCTCAGTGCAGCATTTTGCTTTCTCCTAAGCCCCTTTCACGTCAAAAAGTCTCAACACCATCATGCCAAGCAATCACAAAAGCAGCACTCTCAGGTTCTGAAGCCATGATCTGACCTTTGTTTTAAGCTTGTCCTAAGGAAAACCCTATCCTGTTAAGATTTTTATTCACGTTTACATCTCCTGCAAGAGCTCACAAAAATGCAGACCAAGGTTTTTAAGGTTTCCATACAAATTCCCATCAGTGATGAGGAAACACATTTGCTCTAGGAATTCAGTATATTGACATTCATTTGTTTCAGCCACTTTCCTGGAAGTTGAAAGCATGCACTTTGCCAGGAGAAGGAAACTGGCTCTATTTTAAACTAGAAGCCATTCATGCAGATTGGTGTTAATGCCAACCTGCAGAATGCAGTACTTACACTGAATTGCAGCTTTAAAGGGAGACAATAATTCTGCTAACCCGCAAGGACATGAGCCATTTTTAAAAGCTTTGCAGAGAGCAGAGAATTGGAAACCTCTGGAATGCAACTCAGTGCAAGCCTGAACCTTGCCCCCAGCATCACTCCAGAAGAAATGCTTGCTCACTTTTTCTCCCTTTGGGTTAGAGAAGGAATCTAGAAATATTAGTTTTATTAGATTGAAAACAGCCTTTGTGCACCCGAAGTCTTTGATTAGAGCCCTGCAGGCAACAAAATCTCAGGCTGCAACTTATAAAGCCAAGCACTTACCCCAGCAGAGTTTCATCACTTAGCTGGACAGAGCCTTCTTGCATGTTCTGAGCAAGAGCTGTCAGAGGAAGTTTTTTCTATGGAACAGAAGGAAAACTGCTTATCTTAGTGCTACTCACCCTTTCCAGCTTTTCCAGTACATCCCTTCTAAGACTCTTCTTCCATATGGTTTCTATTATGGACATGTACAGCTCATTCTTTGGCCTTAAGAAAATGCCAAGTCACAAGAAATTTCAAGCCTCAAGACTCCTGTTCTCAGGTACTTTGAAAAGCATTGTCTTCTCAGTCTTAGTTGACATAACTGGTCCAAAATGTGCCTTAACTACTACCAAAGACAAGTAAACAGCTTTAACTTGAGATCTAAACAAGCTTGGCATCTGTCTCCCTGCAGAGTTCCATTCTGTGCATTCAGGATGTCTCTACTATTCAATAAAAGAAAACTTGAATGCTCATTACCTCTGCTTATAAAACTTTACAAATACCTACCTATGCCTCTGCTAAAGAGGGGCAGAAATCAAACGCGTACTGGTAAATATTTTGAGTTAACTGGAGATACCAGTGCACAAAGGGAATTCAAACCATGGGGAGCTTGACCAGAGTTGCAGAGTATCTGCTCTTCTTAGTCAGGTCTTGTGAAAGCTGTAAGGACTCAGCACACTTCAGAAACATGTGAGTGTCCTGACACTACAAAGGCACTCCAATGTTGTGGTAGTGTATATGGCTGGGGAATTACAGTTAGTGTGTCCCTGCTTATGGCAGGTGTCCCTGCTTATGGCAGGGGGGTTGGAACTAGATGATCTTAAGGTCCTTTCCAACCCTAACGATTCTATGATTCTATGATCTAATGTCAACACATGAGATGATTTTACAGGGTTTTCTTCCCCTGTTTAACTTGATGTACAGCAGCTGGTCAGTGTTCAGGCCAGACCATATTCAGACTGGTCTCAGAAGAGAAGCTAAAAGCGTGTTGTACTTACATGTCTTTTATCAGGATCTGTACCATGCTGGCCCTGGAAACAGGCAATTAACCGCTTCTGTGCAATGTGGCAAACAGACCTCACAGTGTCCAGGCGCCTCTCGATCTGGTTGGTGCAGGGGGAAGGAGGAGGAAGAGAAAACAAAACAGAAAACAGAAGTTATTTCCCTGTCCTCAGCAGAAAGCTTCCTCCTGCCCCACACTTGGTGCTTGCGTTGTTTCTCAAGCTCTCCAGCTTACAAGTTCAACTGCTCAGCAAAAGTGCCCCACAGCAGAAACACTCACAGGACTGGGAAGAGTGGAAGAGGAAGAAAAACACTGCCTCTACTTCTTGTCTCAGCAGAAGAGAATCAGGTTGATACCTGCCATCGGAGATAACAGCACATGCACGCAGACACTAATTTAGGGAGGAAAACCGTGGGAAAACGCTCATTTCTTGATTGTGACCTTGTAAAGTAAAAGGCTAAATACATATCTGACTGCTCCTTTACACTGCACCAAACCTATGCACTGCTTTCTATGGTGTTTCCTTCTCTGGCCATTAAATAAAAGGACAAAGCTCCGCTCCTACATGCTACAAAACAGTAGATTAATAGGATTCAAAAGGGATATGGAGTGAAAAAAACAGGCAGCAATGCACAAATGACTTCTGTTCATCACACTATATTCAAAACACGGCTCAATACATAGACTGTGAACACGACAAAGACAATATGACATTAATAAACTGTTCTTTTAAGGGATCTTAAGTAAGGAATTTTGACTTATTTCAAAGAACACCAAAAGCAAAGCAAGTGATGAGCACTGGGACAGAACTGCTTATGGCAGCGAGCTCTCTACGCACAGCTCTGAAAGAATGCGGTTTATCTGCATTTTGATGACTCACCAAGAATAAAAGGAGGCCCTTTGGAATGGCTTCTCGTTAAAAAGCAAGGGGAAGAAAGGAGATTTCATCTGTAGAAATAGTCTGAACCACTTCCAGTTTTTGATACAGCTCTAAAACCACTGCTATTATAGTTTCAGCAGAGCAGTAATTCTCCCCAGCTTTCCTATCCATCAAAAATACAGATGAGCTGTCAGAGTAGCAATTTCAGTGCTAAGTTATGATGCCCCACAGATTTAAAGCAGAAGATACACTGCAGGTTCCTCCAGGAGACAAACTGCTATATTCTAATGAACATGAAATGCTATAAATTCTCATTGAGAATGTGACACACCCAGGTGAGAATGACATTTTTTTTTCTCCTAAAAGGTTTATTTGGTGCCACTATGCTGGGATATGTATATTCTTAATGTGGTTACAACTGGAAGGATTAATTAGGTCCCAACAAGAGCAAGAGTAAAAGCTAGAGCTGCTAAAAAGGACTGAGATCCAACAGAAGAGGAGCCTGCAGGGTGTCATGTGGGAGAAGCTCAAGGAAGATGCCAGTGGAAGGAGGCACAGAATAGACAGGACTTGGTGTGGATCAGCACAGCATCGCTACTGGATGTGTGAGCCCTGTCCTGATGCATAAGCAAGTGCTGGCCTGGGCTCCCTGTTCCCTTTCAGAGAAGGGGAGCAGCAGCCTGAAGGAGGACCCAAAGCTGGACTTTCAGACTGTGCCACCCAGCCACAGCTTTTGCAAGGCCAGGGGGAAGGTGAAACAGAACCAGCACAGGAGGGCTGGTGAGTTGAAGGATCACTGCAGGAAGACTGAAGTTTCACTGGCTACATGAGGTACTAAAGGGACTAAAAGCTCCTGGCCGCTACAAGATGAATCCAAGCTGAGGTGCTCAAAAAGCTCAGTAAAAATCCTTTATGGCAGAGAAAGGTGCAGAGAAACTGCTCTGAAAGCACAAGGCACTGCTTTTCTTTACAGAGCATGTATCAACAAGCTCAGAATTCAGCCCATATGAAGATACATGAACAGAAATGAGCTGTTTGTGCTCTGCATTTATTCTTGCAAGGTTCTGTAGTAAAGACTTCTTAAAACACTGAGCAGAGTTGGGGTTTTTCACACGTGAAATGGGGACATCCTGTAACTGAACTATTTGATAGACCCCAGCAGGCTAACATAGCCATGTGCAGTGGCTTACTCTCATTTGGAAGCCTTTGGGGCACACATTCCCAACAGTCTCTTCCAGGCAGCCTGAATGCCAAGCTGAAAGGGCAGAAGACTGATAGGAGGAACATGACCCCAAAACTTCACAATGTACTCTCCTTTCTGATCTGCTTTTGAGTTCAAAGATGCTAGAAGAACCATGAATGACATTAATCTCCATTAAGCTACCTTTGAAGTGAAAATGTGACCCACAGGCCATGCTGTCTGTACCCCCAGGGCATCTTCACTGCACAAAACATCTCACAATTGCTTTATTATATGCCACAGGGGCATGCCAGAAAGTGGGTCTATTGTAGGAGCCTTTTGAGTACTCAATTATATTCCTTGTCTTCAGACAGGAACACATTTAACAGAGATACTTGAAATGAAGCATTGCACTCCAGAAAGAGAAAAAAGAGCCACGGCAATCCTGTGTCAGAGCCGGAGCTAAATATAAAGAACACAGTGAAACATGTTTGTAAAGCGAACAGTACCGCACTTCTCAGCCCTTTGGTTAGATAAGAGCCTTCCTCCCCTCCACAAGCCCGCAGGAGCAAACAAACAAGTGAGTAAATTCTTCCACTTGGGTGTAGCCAGGCTGCTCCGAGCCTGGGAAAGCCTTGCTTGCAAAATTCTTCTGGCAACACATAGCAGTGCTTTTGGCTTTCACTTCTTGTTACTATTCTGCAGCTACCCAAGAACACAGACAGGTTCTCGGAGGCGACTGAGGTGTTTTAACATCCTTTACACAATTTCATTGCAGACATCTCTCCAGGAACTAAAACCAGGATTGCCAAACTGGGGAGGTATTTGTGGTTCCAGTGAAGCAGCCCCCTCAAAGCAGGGCAAAGTGTTTCGGGTCAACTCATTTCACCATTACTCAAGATGAATTCCTGTGCTTGTGCTGAATTCAAGTTTTAAGGCTGCTGCGTTCTCTCATCTACTTTCATCTAAACAGCTGGAAATGGTGAACTAAAAGTATTTGCACCATGGATTTGGCTTCTGTGTTTCACCTACAGGTCCTGAACTTCAGCATACCCAAGATGCTTCATTATCTATCTGAAATAGCCGCAACACTTGAGGTCTCACCGAGCACCCGGCCTGACCTCTGTGACAATGCATATTCTGCCTCTTTATTTTTAGTCTTTCACAAAGCAAGCACAGGAAGAAAGCTATGTAGATCAAGTCTGCAGTCAGATTCGTCCTGTGTAATGAGTCAACCTTGTGAATGTAACAGTTGCAACTGAGATCCCACCATGGAAGTAGTGTTTGATTAGATGGCATGCCTGCAAAAAGCTGACAAGTCTGCAAACACATCAAATGTCAGTGTGACAAATCTGAGAACAAGTATCACAAGCTAAGCAAGCAGCATTTATACACTTAAATAAAGCAATTCCAGACTTCCAGAGAAAAATCTATTAGCAAGCACTTGGCAAGGGGTTTTTGTCACTTCTCTTAAGGCCCAAGTTGACCTCTTGAAGAGAAACAGACATGAAGACAGAAACCAGCTGTGCCTGATCATCGCTTCTTCCCAGCTCATCCTCCTCCAGCAGACAGACTGGCAAGTCATTAGCACTATTAGCTCATAAGCTTAATAAAACAGTTCAGCTAATTCAAAGCAAGACTCTTCCTCCTCCACTTTTATCAGGCCACAGGATCAGATGCAGAAACAGAAGTACTTGAGTTTCTCCACTCAAAGCAGATCACAGCTTTTACATGTGCTGAGAAGTCAGTCAAAGACCCCTCGTTTTCCTCCCCATCATCTGCAGTACTTTCCCCCATATCAGGTACTCCACAAAACTCAGAAGGTTCAAACCTCACAAAGAGCAACTTAAAATATGTAAGGTCCTTAGAGATAT